>JADBJO010032438.1:0-15685 GCA_016801955.1 Conus betulinus
CTTAGCGCTCGTTAATGGAGGATTGAGAACTGTCATAACCACAACCTCATTACAGGTACCTAGTCTTTACTTGCAGCTTGAATCCTCTCCCTATAAAGATCCTCCCACAAACTCCGCTCCGGTAGAGATCTCTCCATACTGAAAATCTTCTCCTAAAAAAGGCTATCCTCCATAAAAGATCTCTTTATGAAGATCACCCAATAAAATTCAATATGATTCGCCACCCAAAGACTTCCGTAAATCTCCGTCCAAGAAAAACCTTCTCACAATGAAGAAACAACAAACGGACTCTCTACAGACGACATCTTCAGCAAAGATCGTCTACGATAAGACCCTAACCCTTTGACCTTGGGAAGACCATGAATCACTCCAAAAGAGCAGAACTGTGAAAGGCCTCCTTTGTGAAATCAGACATCCTCCAATTTTGTTTAAAAAAAAAAACAAAAAAAAAAAAAAAAAAAAAAATATTAAAATATTATATAAAAAAAAAAATGACCTCCATTGAATTGAATATTGAAACGAAAGAGCTTAAACTGACTTCAGAAACAAGATCTGAGTAATAATGTTATTAAAGATGGAAAAGATTGAATAGGTGGACACATACATGTACTGGTGTGATAACTGATAAAAACAGTGTCATTCTTTGGTCCGTCTTAAAGTGTCATCCGTGGATCAGCTTTTTCGGTAGTTCCGTACACTGAAGTCTAACAATTCTTGTCTGAACTTCTGTACTCATGTTTTCGTTTGGCTTTCGGAGTGCGTGTGTGTGCATGGTCATGTTTGCGACTGGCGTGGGTCTGTGGCTTGTACAGGCGGCTTTTATTGGACTAGCTTGAGTCTTAAGTGGTGTGGTTATAACCTCACGATGTGTTTTACTGGGATCTTACGAAGGCACAAGTGATTTTCCCTTCAGATATATTATTTTTAATGGTGTTGTTGAACTGAATGGAACTGAGCTGAGGTCTGGTGAGTGACGGGCACTGAACAGAAGCGGACATGGACGTGGACAGGAATGGACACAAATATCGACTGAAGTGGACATAAAACATGACAGCAATGGACATTAGGATCGACAGGGATAAATATGAACATTGACAAGAATGGACATGAAGATCGACAGGGATAAATATCAACATTGACAAGAATGGACATGAAGATTGACGGGGATAAATATGAACATTGACAAGAATGGGCATGAAGATTGACAGGGATAAATATGAACATTGACAAGAATGGGCATGAAGATTGACGGGGATGAATATCAACATTGACATGAATTAACAATAAGACTGGCAGAGAAAATATCAACACTGAGAAGAATGGACACACAGACTGACAGGATTGAATATCAACACTGACAAGAATGGACACACAGACTGACAGGGATGAATAATAATATAATAATAATAATAATAATAATGATAAATAGTATTAATAATAATAATAATAATAATAATATTGATAATAATAATAATAGTGATTATAATAATAGTGATAATAATAATAATAGTAATAATAGTAATATAATAATGGGTATTTCTTTAGCGCAAATCCTAGATTAGCTCTAAGCGCTTTACAATACAAGGACTAAACGAAAACACGCACGCACGCACGCACACACACACACACGCGCACGCACACACACACACACACACGCACACGCCCCCCCCCCCCCCTCCCCACATACACGCACGCACACACGTACACACACGTACACACACACACACACGCGCGCGCGCGCGCGCGCGCGCGTGCGCGTGCGCACACACAAACCGCACGCTCAGGCACGGGGAAGCATATAACGCACAGCACACACGGGAAAGCAGACACGTACAACTACTCACGTGCACCTTCACACACACGCACTCACACAAACTGACATCTGTGTATGACTGGGACTTTTTGAATTATCAGCTGAAATAGACGGTAAAAAGATGAGTTTTTTCGTTTCGTTTTAAAACACTGGAAAAGAGTCGCAGTGCCTGATGTCGTGTGGAAGAGAATTCCAAGTTTAGGAGCCAGGAAGGAGTAGGAACGATCACCCCTTCTTTTGCATTTTGAATCTGGGAGGAACCAGGAGCAACGGGTCAGAAGACGAGCGAAGGGTTCTAGCTGGGCAGTATGAGTTTAGAAGGTCAGACAGATAGGCTGGAGTTCCAGATCTAACAGCATTGAAACAGAGGCATGCGATTTTATATGTCACCCTGGCTTTGACCGGCAACCAGTGAAGTCTGCGTAATAATAGTTGAGGGTGTTCTTTGAAGGGAGCTTTGAGGATTAGTCTAGCTGCACAGTTTTGAACGTGCTGAAGTTTTTTGGTGAGGTAGTCGGGAAGGCCTGCTAGTAGAGAATTACAGTAATGGAGACGCGAAAGCACGAGGGAAGTGGTGAGAGTTTTGGTTGCTTCAGTGGTAAGGGGATGTCGGAAAGCACCTATACGGCTAATTTCCAGAAAGCATATTTTACAGACATGGTTCACCTGTGCCTTCATATCAAGATCGCTGTCGATAAAGACACCAATCTGAACATTGACGAGCATGTTGCCTACAATAACACCAAGAACTTTATGATGGTCAACTTCTTCAACTACCTCATTATTTATACAAAGAGAAAAAGGGAGTTATAAGAAAGATTTTGAATTTTGCGAAGTCTTCAGTTTCTGAGGATGGAGATACGTGTGAGTTCAGACATATGATTAACTTGTTCATACTTTCTTGTAAAGCGGCAAGTATGTTTTCAATTTAGTATGACTAGTGTGTATGGTGGTGTCATCAGCGAGTACTTCACATAGACTATAAATGAACAGAGGTAAATCGTTTATACATATGTGAAAATGGGATAGGCCCCAGGACTGATCCTTGAGGCACACCGTGACTAATAGATAATATAGGAGATACAGATCATTTACTGAAACCGTATGCTTCCTGTCTGAAAGAAATGAAGATAGGAGTTTTTAAACGAATTTTCAGGTAAGTAGATAAATTTAGTTTTTTAAGAACATATATCGCGATCAGTAACGTCAAAATCTTTCATAACATATACCATGAGAGCATCTGTAATTTTTTTCATTATTTGCATAAGTACGTCATTGAACTGAGTTTGTCAATGCCGTTGCCCTAAAACCAAAAAGTCATAATCTTTTCTTTTCACACTACTCTGTTTGAAAAGATCCACCAGCTTTCAAAACTAAAACATTTCTTTGACCAACTTGTCGTAAGCTGAATTTTACTTCGTATATTGAATTTCATTTAAATTACTCTTCTACATTCTGGGATTCAGCCAGCGTTGATATGATTTATTGAAACCGCTCTACAGTCTTCATAGATGAGCCATTAGATAATTCTTCTGAAATATTCAACTGTGACTTCCTCTGATTATAAACGTTTAAACATAATGCCCCTGAAATGGAAACTATTTTCCTGTCTAAGATAATGCCAATTCATGCTCCACCGACTCTGAAAAATGAAATTGAAACATGTCGGATTCGCTTTGTCAGCAAGGATTGATCTCTGTAAATCTAGCCTCATATATTCTGGTGGTTGTTTGTGATATAACCTTTTGTCTTCATTTCATATAAATACTAGTCTAAATGTTTTCAAAAGGCGCTAGATCTCATATTTTATACAAAACTTATTGAACAGTGTTGATTAATAATAACATTATTTGACTTTTTCTCTATACATTTCATAAATCATGTGTATGGATTCAAGTACGGCAATATTTAAATGTGTGTGAATTATTTTCTGCTTCTTCCTTTCCCCTTCTCCAGCTCTTCCGTCGACATACTGTTTACCTTTCCACCTTTCATTGATGTCCTTCCTTTCTCAATTTCAAAGAAAATGTTTATAATTTTTTTTTTTTTTTTTTTGTGAAAAGTAGCGTTAATTTTGGATTGCAATTTTTTTTTTTCAATCTTGTATTCTTTTTATTGTTTAGAGATAGTTCATTCACTTTTAAAGTCGCGTATTTTGATCGTTTTTTTTCCCCTCATTCAAGGCAAGATGTGAAAAAAAACCCTTTACCATGCTTATTCTATCCTTCAATTAAACTCTCTCTCTCTCTCTCTCTCTCTCTCTCTCTCTCTCTCTCCTCTCTCTCTCTCTCTCCTCTCTCTCCTCTCTCTCTCTCTCTCTCTCTCTCTGTATGTCTTGGATGACATATAGGATATGTAATGTGTTTTCCACCATCATATAACAAAGAAAACGATATTTTGAGTTGTTGCCAACTCCAATCAATTTTTTATATATCTCTGGCCTCGTTATCTGTTGCCATACTGCCATTATTATATTCAGATCTAACGTCCACAACCACATCAAGTAATATTAAAGCCGTTTGATAATCACCTCAGGAATGTGGGAGGATGGGGAGGGCGTGGCTGTCTAAAACTATACGAATACCACCAGAACGATAACACATAAAAAATGAACAGGGAAAATACTTTTTTTTTTTTCAGTTCGACTTCAACGGGATTGAAACTGTAAACATTTTATCATAACATCACTGACATAATAACTTTTTTGAATTTGTAATGTTTTTCTTTTCTTACTTGTGGCAGGATACCATTCATCAGTAATGTGGAAATTCTCGAAACAGCTGTTCTGAGGGCGTTTCCGTTATCTTTATTCCAACTCGTCAACAGCTGGGCTGTTTGCTAATAAGTGCGTCTTCATACAGTTTTACTAATATCGCAATTATGAACTAATGTGATTTGTTTTACAGTCTAAAATATCATGAATTGTGTAGTTAGAACTGATGGACTATTTTTTTTTTAATTTACTTCTGTGTTACGTATCTCGTTAATTGTTATTTTTGGTATCTGTTTCACACGTGAAAAAGACAGTAGTGAGGAGTATGACTACTTGTGTACTCTTTTGTTGACTGTATTACTGTACAGAGTGACAGTAGTTGTCTCGCTGATGATGGATGTGGGTTTGTTTTACCACGTTGATGATTCCATGGAAAAGATATCTGTTTTGGTCAGAATATTGATGGCTTGGTCAGAATCAGTTTCTGTTGTAAAGTGAGATGACCCGCCGGCGGAAATTGAAACAAACTTAAAGAAAAATTGCTGTTCCCGCGAAACGAAAGAGACAAACAAACTACAGGACAACACGACGCGTGTCGACCCTCTTGGGTATACTTCAGGCGAGACAAATAAACATTCAAAGACAATAAAAAAAAAGAACAATGCCTCAAACTAGGCGCAAAATCTTTTCATGCGACGGTAGATAAATCTTACTTTACAGTTTGGTCAGAATCGTACAATAGCTAGGAATACTTGATGACATTGTCAGAATTAACATTAGATTTTCAAGGGCTCTGAAGTCGGAGAAGTACATTAAGAAACATAACTTTAGTGGTCCATTCCTGTCGATTCCGCAGCAATACTATTCAACATTCAATTCAGAAACAAAACTTTTCTTTTTCCCTTTGTGGGAATAGTGGAAATAGAAAAACAGAAAACATGTAAACTGGAATAATTGTGAAAGCGACTCAGTGTTCAATAAAATAACAAAGAAACCATGACAAAGACAGCAAGCCTTTGATTTTGACTAAAACGCACTAGTAGACATAATTCCACAAAATCAGAAGCAAGGGATTTTTGATACTAACGAAAGCGACATCAAGAATCAACCATCCACAAATTTGCTGTACAAAATCAAGCTATTTTGCAAAAGCTCAGTGGAACAATTCAAAACGAAAATAAAACTGATTGCTTCCAATTTCGCGGCCTTAGAAAGTTAAATATCAAAATCGACGAATCTTACTGGCTTTACGTCTAATTCCTTCTACACCAACAACAGCAGGCACATCAAAAGACTTGCAGACGAGTATCCCCATACAGCGCAGTGGAAATAGCTGAAGATAAAAAGTGCTTAGTTTGTAAAGTCAGTTCTGGGATCAAACGTTTGCACTTGCCCACAAACAACTACTATAGACACTGCCAGAAAACGAGGTGGGTAATGGAGATTTGAGGGGGGAAGGGGAGAGGATTACAGAACGAATGAGACAGACATGAATAGGACCGTCGTTAACAAGACAGTTACACCCCCCCCCCCCCCCCCCTTAAAAGGAAACCACCACTAACTAGACACTTGTACACATTCGTCAAATGTTTGTGACAAAACATTTTCAATGAATAAAAAAGATCAACAACAGCAGCAAGGCACAATAACAACAACGACAATAACAACAACTACAACTACAAAGTACTGTGCGTGATTTTTTTCCCTAGCAAAGATAGAACAGAGGAAGTGGAGAGAATTGGGGGTGGGGGGGGAAGAGGAGGGGGGAAGAAAAGAAAAAAAACGACCAGGATTTTGACTTGGTTAGAAATACGGTAACTTGGTCAAAATTGTTGACTTCTTAGTTTGAAAATCGGTGGCATGGCCATAATCGTTGCCTTGGTTAGAATAATTAGTGACCTGGACAGAATTATCATTGACTTCGTTAGAAATCTGGAAGGCTTGGCCAGTATTATCGTTAATTTGAATTGAATACTCGATGACTTTGCCACAGTTCTTGTTGACTGGGTTCGATTATTCGGTGATATGCCCAGCAAGTTTTGCTGACTGAGTGTTAGAACACATGGTGACTTGGCGGAATTGTTGTTGACCCGAAATACTTGATGACTTTGAGTAGAATATTTGTTATCTTTGATTATGCTAACCCGATTTTGCTTTCATGAATACTTGCCTGCTTGATTTACATGCTTGCTGGCTTGATTGGAATATTTGCGGGCTTAATCAGAATACTTGATCATTTGTTGGCCCCAACCAGGAAGAATAAATGAGTTCATAAGATTATTCACTGGTTTAGATAGAATAGTCGTTGGATTGGTCAGACGATTTGTTAGCTTCGTTGATGGATTTGTTGGCTTGGCCGGACAATTTGTTTGGTTTGTTCGAAAATTTGTTTTGCTTCAGTTAAAAAAATTGTTGGATTGATTCGCTGTATTTGTTGGCTTGGCTTAAAGTATTTAATAGCTTGTAACATTTGATTCTTGATTAGATTGTTTTTTTTTGCTTAAAAATATTTGTTGGATTTTTTGTTTGTTTGCTTTTTTCAAAAAAAAAAAAAAAAAATTGTCTGCTTGTTAGATATTTGCTGGCTTTATTATAATGGATTGCTTGGGCTCAGAACACTTTGTCAGCTCTGTAAGAACATTTTTATGAGTTTGGTCACAATATCTGCTAGCTTGGGTTAACTTATTTTTTTTTTGGGGGGGGGGGGGGGGGGGGGGGGGGGGGGGGGGGGGGCTGGTTCGTGGGGGGGCTATTGTATCTTTCTGCTTCTTTTGAATTTTTGTTTCTTTGAATACATTTGTTAGCATGGTCAGTATTTATGTTGTCGTGATAGAATATTTGTTGACTTGGTGGTTCCAACAGTTGCAAGCTTTGCTTGAATATTAGTTGGCTTTGTTCGAGAAAGTTCTGGTATTGTCGGAACATGTTATTGCTGTGAGAGTATGTATTGTCTTTATTGGTTTTTTAATATCAGTTACTTGGCTTCCTTTCAGTATTTCGATAGCGTACATGTGGGCTTGGTTTCCACATTTGTTTACTCGGTCCAAATGTTTGTTATCTTGATTAGAATGTTTGTGACCTGGTTAGAATGCTTATCGACCCGGTCAGAATATGTTTGCCCTGTCAGAATATTAGTTGTCTCGGGGTAGAATGTTTATTGACTTGGTTGGAATGTTTGTTGTCTTTTTTTTTTTTTAAATTCTGATTTGCTGTTTAATTGGTTTTGTTAGAACATTTTTGGCTTGGTTCAAACAGCAGTTGCATGTATCAGATCATTTGCATATTGAGATTATCGTTTCGCTTGGGTTTCTGGGTTAGCTGGAAATCTTTTAAGGTTGACTTCAATAGTTGCTGACTTGTGGGTGAGGATGTGAATGTGTGACAAAAACGTATATGGCTCTGACTGTGTGAGAGAACACGTGTAGATTTAGGGGGGGGCTGTATGAAAGAACATATTTGACTGACGTGTGTGAGAGAACACGTGTAGATGTAGCTGTATGAAAGAACGTATGTGACTGTGTGAGAGAACACGTGTAGATGTGGCGCTGTATGAAAGAACATATGTGACTGACTGTGTGAGAGAAACACGTGACTGGTGAGAGAGTGACTGTATGACAGACACATATGTGACTGACTGACTGGGAGAGAACACGTGTAGATGTGGCTGTGTGACAGAACATATGTGACTGACTGTGTGAGAGAACACGTGTAGATGTAGGTAGCTTGTGTGACAGAACATATGTGACTGACTGTGTGAGAGAAACACATGTCGATGTAGCGTTTATGTGTGACAGAAAATATGTTGGCTGACTGTGTGAGAGAACACGTGTAGATGTAGCTGTGATGAAAGAACATACGTGGCTGACTGTGTTGACACAACACATGTAGATGGGGCTGTGTGACACATCACGTGTAGATGGGCTGTGTGACACATCACGTGTAGATGTGGCTGTGTGACACAACACGTGTAGATGTGACTGTGTGACACAACACGTGTAGATGTGGCTGTGTGACACATCACGTGTAGATCTGGCTGTGTGACTATCAACACGTGTGGATGTGGCTGCGTGACACATCACGTGTCGTTGTGGCTGCGCGTGACACATCACGTGTAGATGTGGCTGTTTGACACATCACGTGTAGAGTTGTGGCTGTGTGACACATCACGTGTAGATGAGGCTATGTGTACGGACCTGTGGGGGGGGCGGCTGTGTGACAAAAAGTGACTAGATAAGGCGTTGTGAAAAAAAAAGTGACCAGATAAGGTGTTTGTGACAAAAAGTGACCAGATAATAGGCCTTGTGACAAAAAATGACTAGATATGGCGTTGTGACAAAAAGTGACTAGATATGGCTGTATGACACAAACATGTGTATGTATGGCTGTGTGACACAACGTGTGTGGATATGCTGTATGACACAACGTGTGTGGATATGGCTGTGTGACAACAACGTGTGTGGATATGGCTGTATGACACAACGTGTGTGGATATGGCTGTGTGACACAACGTGTGTGGATATGGCTGTATGACAAACGTGTGTGTTATGTGTATATGTGGCTGCTGTGACACATGTGACACAATGTGTGTGTATATGGCTGTATGACACAACGTGTGTGTACATGGCTGTGTGACACAACGATGTGTGTGTATATGGCGTGTGTGACACAACGTGTGTGTGTATATGGCTGTGTGACACAACGTGTGTGTATATGGCTGTATGACACAACGTGTGTTGTATATGGCTGATGACACAACGTGTGTGTATATGGCGTTGTGACACACGTGTGTGTATATGGCTGTATGGACACAACGGTGTGTGTATATGGCTGTATGACACCAACGTGTGTGTATATGGCTGTATGACACAACGTGTGTGTATATGGGCTGTGTGACACAACGTGTGTGTATATGGGTGTGTGGCACAACGTGTGTGTATATGGCTGTGTGACACAACGTGTGTGTATATGGGTGTGTGGCACAACGTGTGTGTATATGGCTGTGTGACACAACGTGTGTATATATGGCTGTGTGACAGACGGTTATGTGCGTGTGACAGTGGGACAGAGCATCTGTGTGTGGTGTGTGTGTGTGTTGTGTGTGTGTGTTGTGTGTGTGTTGTGTGTGTGTGTGTGTGTGTGTGTGTGTGTGTGTGTCCGTGGGACAGAACGTCTCTGGACTGGATGTATAACATTTCTGTGTGTGGCTGTGTGACAGACTGTATTTGTATGGGGCTAGATGACACAACATCCCTGGACAGGGTTGCGGGCCAGAACGTGTGTATATACAGCTGGTGTGGCAAACATGTCTTGGATGAGCTGTGTGTGGCAGAGCATCTCTAGCTAGGTGTGGATGTGGGAGAGAATCTGGACAGAGCGGTAGAAGAGTAATTGCACTGTGAGTAGTGATGGGACTTCTTGGACATGGACAGAACATTGTCTCAACAGTTTAGTCACAGTGGACAACAACCCACCTGTGAACAAACAGAGGTTAAGAAAGAAGAAAGGTTTACGGGCAATATGCGTAAATCTGGAGTGCCGAAGTAAGGAAGGTAAACTGCTCGATGAATACCGAAAATCCGACAAAATCCGCAATTTGATTTTTTTTTTTTGATAAATGTGTTACAATTCGTTCAGGTAAAATAAGGATTCAATGCTAAGCAACAGAGGATTCAATGCTAAGCGCAGAGGATTCAATGGCCTAAGCGCAGAGGATTCAATGCTAAGGACAGATGATTCAATGCTCAGCACAGAGGGTTCAATGCTAAGGCACAGAGGTTGCACAAAGCCTTCCTTGTTCTGTCCGCAGACCTGAACTTTTCTCTTTCCTGAGATCGTCCGCTGTACTTTATCACTGGGATTCATGAATTGCGAAAATTCAGCTACCTGATTTCCTCTCTCTCTCTCTCTCCAAATCTCTCTCTTCATCATTCTTCCGTCGCTCTCTCCTCGGGTCGGTTGCTCTCTGGTGGGCTCTGGGTTCTCTCCTCTCCTCTCGGGGGGGGGGGAACCATCCGCTTCTCTCTCTCTCTCTCTAATCTCTCCTCTCTCTCTCTCTCCTGAAATGCGTGATCCCTTTTTCACTTCTTCTAAAAAAAAAAAGTAAACTCCTCTTTAATGTGCTCGCTGTAAAACAAATGAGATTCCCAACTAAGTTTCTGTTTCCCCACTACGCATTTTTCTCAGACCTCATCTGTAATTTTTCTGGCATTCCTGTCTGTCCTGGTATTCGCCCCCCCCACACCTCTGATTGATCTTGCTTGGATGACGCTTGTATTCTGTCTGTACAAAGTGAGGTATCTGCCTTCCTCCCAAGTACTTTCTCAACTGTCTGGAACTCTCCTCTACGGGTGTGGTTCAATGTAAATAGTGAAACCCTTTTTACCTGAAAATCATCGAAAACTGAACATGGTCAACAGTTTTGTCCAAAGACAAATCCATCATTGTGGATGCCGTGGCTGCTATTGTCAGTGTGGTCATTGTCCAAATCGTGAAGGTGCTAGAACTTAGCTCACTGTATGGGACCACCGTTCACTGTTTTCGCACTGCTGATGCCTTTTTCGGTGTTCGTGTTATTATAGGGATACATTTTTATGTCCATTATAGTGTTACGTATTTACGAGTCATTTCGAGTTTTGGTTGTTCACGTGGTTATGTAAGTGTTGATATTTAGCCCTTAGCTAGCTCTGTGCTAGACTCTTGCTTGTAAGTGCAATGGACACATTAACTTTATTAACTGGTGGTTGCTAGGGGAACACTAGTCTCTTTTTCTTCATGATCATCGTCATTACTATTATTGTTAAAAAAAACAGTCTTATTGTGCTGTTTGTTGTTTTGTTGTTGTTAGTATTAGTAATTGTTCGGTATTATCATTAGCTCATTTTTATTAGTATTGTTGCTGTTATTATTGTATTGTGGTTGGTGGGCGGAAGGAGAGGGATGGTGTGATTGTGTATCATTGTTGCTATTGTTATTGCTAACATACCCTAAATTACTAACGAATGAGTAATTTTTCAGACTTTGACTTCCAAACGGTTGCTCCAAGCGGAGAGTCAAAGCCAAGTACAAAAATACTCGGCAACACCACAAAGGAATAGGGTCAATTCGGAAGAAAATCACATCGTCAAATAAACAGCAATAGGTCTACAATAACAATCACTGCAGGCGTGCAAGACTTAAGTGAGTTGACCCACAGACGGTAAATCGGAATGAAAACCCTGGAAAAGTCAGAAAGGAGGTCACTATAACTTCCACGAACGAAGAAACAAGCAAAGGCGATGAAACCGAAAGAACGAATCATCACCCTCAAAAAATAAATTCGTTCTTACCAGCCGCCTCCGTGGCGAGGGTGGTTAGTGTCACGCACTCCTGGCTGGGGAAGGTCGTGGGTTTGACTTCCCATCAGATCTGTGGAGGGATTTTTCTGCCCCGACCGGCGGCCCGACCCAGTAGTTTGAGTTTGCTGCGGGCTCACAAGACTGGGGGACACTCAGCATTGAGTTTCTTTCCACTAAAGGGATCGCGTTTCTGAGGAAGTGTCCAACACTGCAGGTGTCTGTATTTTCTTCGGGCCTGTGTTGACGACGGGATAGCGGGAATATTATGAAAGTAAGCTTAGAATGCAGCCCTGTCATGCGAATCTCAGACCGGAATGGAAAATCCATAGCATTCATCTTCATCATTCTCAACTTCATCAGCGATCAGGCATTAAAAAGAAGTCTCAAACTCTGTGGCCAGCTCCATGCCCTGCTCTCATGGTGACCTCAGGGTTCGATGTCTTCTCCCGATCTTGTGGCGATTGGTTCCTTCCGGTCTATCGACCTTCGATATGAATCTGTCGGTATCAACGATATCGGGTAATTCCATGAAGAGCTGTCGTTGGACGGACGTGGTGGCACACTGCCGCCGAGGGAGAGGTCACTCTCACACGGGGGCTCCGCGACTAGAAAGCAATTATTGTCGTCAGTAGGTAGGGGGGGGTCTTAGTAGTGGCGTCCTGCGAGTGTGTTGGATCAGAACAGGGCGCCACTGAACACCACCGAAGTGACTCGGCGGAGCAGTGTAGCATAGGTTGTTCTCCTCCTGTGGTGTGTTGCCCCATGATTGACATGGACTGGCTTCCATGTGATTGACGGTGATGGCCTGGGGTATGCGGAGGGCCGTGCCAGGTCTGACTGTGGAGCGGGAGAGGGGAGTGGGGGGTGGGGAGGAGGGTAGGGGGGGTGGGGGGGTCTGGAATGAGGGCGGGGTGGGTGCAATGGGTGCCAGGTCTGAGCGTGGGCATGCCAGCGTGGGTTGGGATTAGGCTTAACAGAAAGTTGGGGATTGAGAGCCTTCATTCGCGTTTTCATTGTCGTGAAATATAGTGTTTTCTTGCGACTGAAGGATGACCAAGGAGGTCGAAAACGCGTCGTGCTTGTCTGTCGCAATTTGCTGTGTTTCTGTCTGTCGGGCGGGGTATAGTAACTTTTCTTCACATTGACGTTTTGTTTTAATACTACTGAGAGCTAAGCAGGAGGTAGAGAAATCAAAGGGTAGTGATTACAGAAGAAGCGAGAGTAAAGGGCGAGAAGCAGAATGGTAGAGCGCCGTCGCATATGACGCATTATTCTTTATTATTACACGAATAAAGTTAGGCAAATGTAACTCATCCTTAGATTAAACGCTTAGTCCCTTCATACGGCTGATGACTTTTGGAACATATATTCGGTGTAGAAAATAAGGATTCTGGGCAAAACACAGAAGATATTAGCAATATCGATTTTGCCTACCCGTTTACACCTGTGTGTACACTACTTGCAAAGACGTGTGTTAAGATGAATAGTGAACAAGGATTTCTTTTTTTTTTTTTTTGAGCACAACACCATGGAAAAGAAACCGAACCCTCCATAAAATTTCAAATTCAAATTTTGGACGTAGCTGGAAATACCCCCTTTTTGTCGACATAATAAATCTTGTTGTGGACATGTGTCATTGTTGTTCAGGTGAATGTGTTAGTATGTATCTGATAGGATTCCTGTCAGTGGATGACACTGTGACAATGTTGTCTTTTACAACAAACCCCAACGGCTGTCATGGTGAAGACCATTTGAACAGCATGGAACAATCTGTCCTGCTTGTCCGGCGCAGAATTACTGTCAAGGAAGTCTGCGATTCTGTACTAATAATGCAGTTTCCATGAAGTCTCAGTGAAAGAGACGAAATCGTATAAGATAAAATTAAAAGACTACGCAGAAATGTCCTGCTTCCTTCTGATCCATCCCTGTTTTTTTTTTTCTGTCTCTTTAATTCTGATTGAAAAGTAAGAACACGCTTTTCCAAACACCAATTGCTTTATACTTCATCCAGTCCCGCTAGTTTGCCCTAAAAATGTACCCTTCAACCAGCGACTGTAGGACAGATTGTTATCCATGGTATGTTATAATGCTGCATGTGATAAAAAAAAGCGGTTTTTCGACTTTTAGTCCACTCAAATACATTAGCAGTAGTGTGTTTTTATTATTGCTCAGTGATGGCGCAAGGTTCATGAGCCATTTCTTTGTTAAAGGTGTCCCTGTACTGTTAACTATGGTGCGGTAGAACACCTCTCTTCAGTTCTCTGCTGGCAGGTCTCGCGAAGCTTCTGTTCTGTGACATTTCCAGTGGCATGTGTCTCTCCTATCCGGAGTCGTGTGAGTGTGTGTGTTATGTGTTCAAGGTTTATGTCACATTTTGCTGGGGCTTTTGAAACGAATTAGACTTGCCGGCGCACAATGAATGCATGAGTGAATGCCGGACCTGTTCATCATACTGGGATTACACAAATCCCTCTCACCAGCCCTACGCAAGCAAGAGAGTGGCTGCTTCAATCTGAGAGAGATGGAGTATAATTGGACAGGAGAGAGGGCTGGAGACCAAAGAAAACAAAGCGAGAGGAGAGGAGAGAGAATGATAGGGGGGGGGGGGGTGGGGGGAGGTGATTTTTAACGTGGGGGGTGGAGGGGGGGGGGGCCGAGGTGTTCTCGGGGGGGGGGTGTATGACAAGAGAGGGGGGCGGTGGAGCGACAAGAGAGAAGGTTAGAGAGAAGGGAGAAGGTTACAAAGCGGCAAAAAAGAACAGTGTGGTGAAACAAAGAGACGGTACTGCCTCGGACGAGGACAAAGTAGTAGAGTGTGTTGTAGGAGACAACGAGAGGAGATGTAATCGAAAAGAGAGGAGGAGAAGCAAAACAAAAGGAGATGGGGCAGTATATTATTAAAAGACAATGGAGATTTCATGAAAAGCAAAACAAGCGATGGGGTATTTTTAAAGAGACCATGCGGTTTATCAAAAGAGACAAGCAGATGGGATTATTTTCAAAAGACAAGCTAACGTTTTAAAAGACATGGGGTGCAAACGATGGAATGTAGCAAGAAACTTAAAGGAGTAGGGCGTTTACGTGAGCAGAAGGGGGTCAGTCTATGAGACAAAAAGGCAGGATGTTGTCATTAGACAAAGAGAAAGAGTGCTGATTAAGAGAAATTAAGAGACAAGGAGGAAGCGAAGTGGTATACAAAGAAAAAAAAGCGAGTGGCTCTATGACAGCGGAAGAGGATAAGGGTTGTATCAAGATCAAAAGTAGAGTGCCTGTATGGAGAGAATAAGGAGGAAGGATTGTATCAATAGTAATAAAGAGAGTGAACTGTAGGGAGAGAGGGAGGAGCAAGGGTTGTATCTAAGCAACGTGCGAAGAAGGAGAGTGACTGTATGGAGAGAGTAAGGAGATAGGGGTCTGTATGCAAGATAAATAAGAGAAAAATGTTAGAACATGTATAAAAGAGGGGGGTGATTGATCTAAGCGAGACAATGTACATGAAGAGACGATGGGCATATTAGAAACGCTACATCACACACACACACACACACACATGCACACATGCACAACAACAGTCATCAGCACCCCACTACACACACACCTCGCGCGCGGCACTGCCCTGCCGCCTCCCGCACACCTCACACAACAAGCACTCATGACACACACACGACGCGTCTACAGCATTTCACGCACTAACGCAGCCCATCGTCAGCACAACACACACATCACACATATACACACACAGCACCACACACACACACTCACATCATCACACACACACACACAAATTCATCACACGACACAGCATCACACCCAACACATCACTAC
>JADBJO010032439.1:0-7500 GCA_016801955.1 Conus betulinus
TGCCGCCTGCTCTCATGTTCCTCCCTATTTCGCTGGTCCTCCTTTCACGTCTGTGTCTGGTTTGGTTCTGTTCGGGGTCACCGATATCGGAGTTGTCTATGGTGCTTGTTCGTTTGGACGGCCTTGGTGGCGCCTAAGCAATTGTCGTCGGCAGTCGGAGCGTAGCAGATGGTGTCGCGCGTATGTAGATTCAGAACAGGCGCTCACTGACCCCACCAAAGTGACTCGACAGCATGCAGTGTTCTCCTTCCTGGGTTTCCTCTTTAACGACTTGACTGCCATTGCCTGCTCCCTGTGGATTTCTTGTGCCGGGCCCTGTTGGTAGGGCCGACCAGGCTGTGGCTGTGACGGTGTCGGAATGAGGCGGCGTGGGAGCACTGTCCTCTGAGGTGGCGCAGAGGCTGGGACAGCAAAAAAAAAAAAAAAGAAAAAAAAAAAAAAAAAAAAAAAAAAAAAATCAAGCTCACTCGACACGCACGCACACACGCCACACATCCACTTACATGCACGCATGTACGCACTCACCCACCGCATCCTCACCATGGACGCACCCATGCACCCATCCCCCCCACGTACTTACCATACATGCAATCAAGCGTACTCTCGCACGCGTGAACATCTGCACAATACACTCACCCACCCACACACCCAAGAAACATGGATTTCAAGAAAATAGTTGATTGATCCATTTTAACTGAGTTGAGCAGAATCTCTCGCTCTCTCCTCCTCTCTCTCTCTCTCTCTCTCTCTCATCTCATCTCTCTCTCCGCTCTCTCTCTCTCTCAAGGAAAAGGTGATAAAGATAACTTTTAAAAAAAAAAAAAGAAAAAAAAAGAAGAAAGAAGATGACGATGAAGACGACGAAGAAGAAGAAACGAAGCCAGAAGAGACAAAAGGAGATATGGAAAAAAAAATCAATGAAATTGACGATAACAGAATAAAAAAAAGAAGGAATAAAGCGAAGATGGAATAAGCGGAACGATTTGAGCTGAAATGGACTGGAGAGCCTCTTGGCAGCGTTTACCTCGTTCACGACAGCCTGGCTTAATTGCTATCGAAGAAAGCAATCCCTCATCAAGACTCCAGAATCTCTGAGATGGGTTCTCAATTGGCTGGAGTTTGAGGGCTTAATGCCGCACGAAATGTGTGCTACACAGCGTTCGTGGGCTTTTTCCTGGAGGCAGTTTTGATCTCTCTCTCTCTCTCTCGATCGTCCTCTCTCTCATCTCTCTCTCTCGTCTCTCTCTCTCTGCATTGGTCTCTCCCTGGTCTCTTCTCCATCTTTCCTCTGTCAGTCTGTCTCTGTCTTCTCCCCCCCCCCCCCCCCCCCCCCCCCTCTCTCTATCCCTTTTCTCTTCCTGTCTTTCTATACTTGGTCAGTTTTTTTGCAGGTCTCCCTCTCTCTCTCGCTCTCCTCTCTGTCTCCGTCCTCTCTCTCTCGTCCCTTCTCTCTCTCTCTCTCTCTCTCTCTCTCTCTCTCTCTCTCTCTCTCTCTGAAAACGTATTTTGTGAAATTTCTTTGTACTTCATTCCAGCCAATCCTTCATTCTCACACATACATCCTTCTCTGATGGCAGTTTTTGAAGAAAGGTGTCTAAAAGTCTTCTTCATTGAAAAGATAACATGTTAGACAGTTTCTCTCCCCTCTCCTCCTCCTCTTGGTCTCCTCCCCTCTCTCTCCTGTCGCTTCTCTCGTTTCTATCTCTCTCTCTCTCTCTCTGGCTCTCTCTCTTCTCTCTCTCCTCTCTCTCTCGCTCTCTCTCTCTCTCTCTGTGTGGGTCCTGGTCTCTGTCCCTTCTTTGTCCTGTCTGTCTCTCTTTCTCTCTGGTCGTGTCTCGGTCCTCTGTCCAATCTCTGTCTCTTTATCTGTCTGTCCTCTCTCTTTTCTTGTCTCTGGCTCTGCTCCCTGCTGTCCTTTGTCTGTCTGTCTGTTCTGGTGGTTCTATCTCTCTCTTCTCTATTTCTCGTCTTGTCTCTGTCTCTTTCTACTGTCCTCTGTCAGAACTCTCTCTCTCTCTCTCTCTGTCCTGTCTTTGTCTCTCTCTGTCTCTGGTCTCTCTGTTCCTCTTCCTCACTCTCTCTCTCATCTCTCTCTCTCTCTCTGCTTTATCATCACCACACCCAGACCACTGACGATTCCTCAATGCTTAAGGGGACGGGACGGAGAGGTGAAGACGACGGACCGGTGACTGAATTCCATCACGACGCACGAGGATCCTTGCCTGGACCAGTTTAAGGGGTCAGAGGATTTTCTTGTAGACTTTAAAATTCCTGGCGCGGAAAAAGAGATTAGCTGGGCATTGGGCTGCGTCCTGCGTGAGGGGAAGGTGAAAGTTTTGGAAACACTTTGCTGGAGAGATTAGTGGGACAGAAGGAGCGAGACGGGAACTGATGTAGCACGAGAGCAAGCATCGGAGCTATAGTCAAAGCAGACTGGTGAAAAGTGGAGTTTTCCCCGCCGTCTACTGTGCAATTTTGTGTGTGGCTTTTGCCTTATTGTCTCGTTTTGTAAGAGAGGAGAGAGAGAGAGAGAGAGGAGAGAGAGAGAGGAGAGAGAGGAGAGAGACAGACCGACCAGACAGACAGACAGACAGACAGCGACAGACAGACAGACAAGAACAGCCACCATGATGCAAAGTGTTATCGTCACGGTTTCTTGGCTGCGTAGTTTGTGGGTTTTTTTCCATTTCCATTTTTATACTCCAGTTCTACAGAACAGCCCATAACCGGTTTTTCTTTTTATGGAATGTCCTCAGCAAGTGCCTGGCCGATCTTTCTGAAAATTTATAGGGTGTGTTCACTATGGGTCACGGATGATGCCTGACGTTTTAGTTTCACCCGTTATATCCGTTGCCTATCGGCTGTCGTAACCGGCCCATAAGACGGTTTTTAACTTTGTATGGAATATCTCAGAAAGTGTTGGCCGATCGTTCTGACAATTGTGTGTCTGTTCAGTTATGGGTCGCGGGGGTCCGCGGATGATGCCCAGTGTTTATTTCCCGTTATAAACCCATTACTAATGGCTGATAACGGCCCATTACGGTTTTACTTTTTATGGGATAATCTCAGAAAGCACCATGCTGATCTTTCTGAAACTTTGTAGGTATGTTCATTATGAGTCACGATGATGCTCGATGTTTTATTTTACCGTTTATAGGCCGTTAAAACGGCTATAACGGCCCCATAGTGGTTTTTCTTCTGTATGGAAAATCTCAGCAAGTACTTGGCCGAACTTTCTGAAAAATTTTTTAGGTATGCTCATTAGTGGTCACAGATGATGGCCGATGTTTACCAGCATAGCCGTTACTAACGGCTATAACGGCGCAAAACGGTCCTTTTTTTCCCCTTTATGGATATCTCCGCGTATCCAAGATAAACTGAGAGTACGTTTATAGGCTTTGCATCTTGTTTCTTCATACTAGGGTGCGCAACGGTGAGACAAGATACGATGCGACTTCTCTCCGTGATCAGATTGAATGGATGTTAATGTTTCTTTCTTCTTAAGCCTATTCTGAGAAACGAACTTCAGGACTTTTCACTGCTCTTCATCAATGTAATTCAAATTCAGGTTGCAGAGCTAAAAATCAACCGCAATCAAAACTGGATTTCAGCCTTGTCAGGCTATGATTTAGAGGGCATGTATAAGCAGTACGTATAACTTGTTGTGTGCCCATTTTTTTTCTAGCACTATAAAAACACAAGGACCTTTTGAGCACACTCGGAAATAACATAACCTAGAGTAGATTTGATAACACTCTGTTTGTAATTCTTGCATTTTTTTTTGTGGACAAGTTGTGGCCCTGTGTTGTGTTGTGGTGTGTGGGTGTGTGTGTGTGGTGTGTGTGTGTGGTGTGTGTGTTGTGCAGCATGTTTTTTTGCCAATGCGTGTGTGCGTTTGCAAACATTTGCCGCCGTAGCGTGTGTGTACGTCTGTCTGTCGTTTTGATAGATCTGTTCACAACCACACACACACACACACACACACACACACACACAAACCCACACATATAATATATATTATATATATATATATATATATCTATATAGATATATAATATATACCTCAGGCACCCATATAAATATTCAAATAGCTAACACGTTTAGAACAACAGAAAGAATTCACCGATATTGTTTGCGTTCAGTACACTATTCTCTCTGAGAAAGGGAGGAAACGGTTGGGCCCAGTACATAAATAAGTTTTGTGGAACAGAAGGAAAAAAATGCATCACTCGCCACCCCATTCCACAGTACCCACCCCCCTCCATTATCCTCTCCCCCCACCACACACTCCTTTTTTCTATACCACTCCGTAGCTAAGAAATACTTACTGAGCGGGCACCATCCACGAAACTTGTCGGAAATCTGGACGTGAAAAAGCAAGCGATTTTTGCGCCCCGCATGAATACGACAGATTTATTAGCCGCGTTGTAGAGGGCTAGCCAACACGCTCACACAAGGGGCTGATCCCTTGATCTTCCCAATCCTATTTCGACGCCCCCCGGTTTGTAGCTCTGCACTTATTGTGGGGTTTGCTTGGATCTCCTCGGCATTTAGTTTGAAATCGGAAAATGAAGAGGGAAAGGCCTTTTTTTTTTTTTTTTTTTTTTTTTTAAAGCTCTTGCGAAGACTTTTTTTTTTTTTTTTCTTCTTTGCTGCCCATCTTCGAAAACGTGCTCAGATTTTAGGATTTGCTGGGCTGAAGTATTTTTTTTCCTCTCTTCGGAGGAAAACGCTTTGGGCTTTAAAACGCATGAATGAAAGTGGATCAATCAGTCAATCAATCAATCTATCTGATCTGTCTGTTTTGTTCATCTAACTTTTATTCTGTTTGTCTGTTTATCGATCTTTTCTATACATACCTACAATACACACACGCAGTCAATACATGGATACGTACGTATACATACATTGCGTACTCGTACTCTACATACATTCATCATCTTATTCATACATCTTCATACATACATATCATACATACAGATTCATTCTGCTTCTTCTTCTTCGTCTTCTTCTTTTTAATCATAAATCATCATCATCATCATCTCATAATCATCATCATCCATCAGCATACATTCTTCTTCTTCTTCTTCTTCTTCTTCTTCTTCTTCTGCCTCATCCTTCATCCTCCTCCTCCTCCTTGTTCCTGTTCTTGTTCTAGTTTTTTGTTCTTTTCTCCTAGTCCTCCGTTCGTCCTCCTCCTCCTCCGCCCTGCCTCCCTCCTCCGCCTCTTCTTCTTCTTCTTCTTCTTCTTTTCTTCAATTCATCAGTATCATTACTTCTTCCCCTTTATGAAATATTACTGATTGATCCTTTTCTGTTCTCATATTCTGCTGTGCTGTTACACCATGTCATCATACAGATAAGCTATTGATTTTTAGCTTCTCTCTCTCATAGCTCTCTCTCATCTCTCTCTCTCTATCTCTCTCCAGACACACCCACTCACACACACACACACACACACACTCACACACATTTCCAGTGAATTTGTCTTGCGGGGACATGAGCCCCATCGGCCTATCTATTGACACAGAGCTATAAGAAATGTTTAGAGGAGTGGAACGCAAAGCATGTTTGCAACTTACTCTTCGTTACACCATCCTATCAGCTCTCACTCATTCAGATTCATGTTAAATAGGGAGTAATACTTCACCCGCTGTGAGTGGAGCGAAATGTTCCTCTCTCTCTCTCCTCTCTCCTCCTCTCTCCCTCCTCTCTCTCTCTCTCCCCCAGTTTACTTAGGTGTAGTACAATTACACGGAGGCCATCCTTTTCACACATGCTCGTATGTTTGTTTGTTTGTTTTTTTTTTTTTTAAACGGCAAGTTGCCCTGGCATGGTACGGCAGATGCTGTGAACCACCCATCGTGAAACTTATCCCACGGGGCCACGTGATTTTTTGTTTTTAAAACCGATAATATTTCATCTTTGATCTACAATCCTTACGGAACAAAAAAAAACAGATCCAGATTTAAGACCTTTTGAATGATATGTTTTTCACAGAGACTGGTCTGTTTAGGCTTCCTATGTTTCTTTAAATTAACATAATTATATGGCACCAATTTCATTGAATCTTCTTCTTCTTCCCGATCGCATATCACACCTGTAGACCGGATTCTGTACTGAATCTGGTGTTCCTCTGCAGGGCCTCCACAGACCCATACAGCTTGTTGATGGGCACCAGCTGCGGCCATGACCTATCCCGTCAGATTCTTCAGATCCCCACAGTCCTGTAGAATGTTTTGTGTTTTGTCCTGCCTGCCCGCATGTGCACATTAGGGATGGGTTTCGGGTGCAGCTTGCGGTGTAAATGGGATGCTAGCCTGTTGTGCCCGGTTCTGAGTGGGAAGATGACCACCTGTTCTGCTCTGGTTAGCTGATGACAGCCATCTTGCTGCTGTGGTGGCCTGTTGAAATGACGACTGAGTTCCATGGCTTGTGACTCTGCTGGAACTGAGTTTTTTTTTTTTTCATAATCTAGCAAAATGCAGGGCCTGAAATAATTATAACAGTACAGTGTTTTCAAAACGAAAATCATTAATTGTTATTACATATACGTTTTTTCATATTTATCTATTCATTCATTAAAAAAAAATTGGTTGATTTCTTCACTTATGTATCTACTTTCAAGATATACTTTTTCGTGACTTTTTTGTTACAGAATTTAGCAGTCATGCAATGGCCAGTGCGCGTCCTTGGTGTATAGATTACAATTCAAGTTCATGGTAGACTAAGTACACTCAGAATGTGTGCATATGCTCACAGCAAATATTTGTCATGTTTTGTTTGTTTGTTTGCTTGCTTGCTTGCTTGCTTTTGTTTTTGAGTGTTGAGTTTCTATCGTCGAAATATCAAAATAACAAAATGTGGATTCCACCCCCCCCCACCCCCAGCCCCTGTCTCTCCCCCCCCCCCCCCCCCCCCCCCCCCCCCCATAGAGTTGTCAAGTCAAGAACATGTTGCAAACTGGGACATTGACCTGGGCCATGCCATACAACTCTTATGTCTTCTACTCTTGGAATTTTGCCGGGACTTGAAAATGAATGCGTTATTTCTGTTCGTCTTCTCCCCGCCCACGTCTTATTTCGTCTACTCACGACTCCCCTCTCCCATTCCCTGTCGTCTTACCTTACCCCTTACCCTCGCATTCCCCATCTTTATTTGTCTCATCCGAATGAACTTTTCGACTGCGATGCGAGACCCGTTAATGTGGTCCACCTGCGGTCGACAAAACCACTATCACCGTCATGCGAATGACTAGGTTTCGCCTTCTTCCGGTAGACTGCTGGTTTCTGTTTAAGCCCAAGTGAATGAAACCTTTCGGGAAAGGGCCAGGATATGGGAATAGGAGGTAGAGGGGGTTCAGTGGAGGGGACGGTTGGGAGAGAGGAGATGGGGAGGGAAAGAGAGAGAGTGGAGAGAGAGAGAGAGAGAGAGAGAGATAGAGAGGAGAGAGAGAGAGAGCAAAAGACTGTTCTTACTGAGAGAGAGAGAGAGAGAGAG
>JADBJO010032439.1:12500-15684 GCA_016801955.1 Conus betulinus
AATAGCATTAGAGCCGTCAGCGTTACGATTTTAAAAAAATGTTTGTTGTTGTTGTTGTCGTACCCTGGCTAAAAGTCTCTAGGGATCATCCGAACAGCCGAAGTACTTGAACACTATGGTACAAATGCATCAGCTAGGGATGAGAACATAACTTGTGTGACCGTTTTTGATTACCCTACCACGTGGGCAGTCACACTCTATCTTCGAGGGATATTTTAAAATAAAAGTTCAGATATCAGTCTGATGCATTACAAGCACCACATGTGTTGTCAGGGATGTGAAAAAATGCGTTTGTTAGGAATTTGAAAGAAAAATTGCTGTCGGGTTGTCCGGAAGATGGAAAAAAAAAAAAAACCGCTGTCTGTCACTCTGCATAGCTGCCATCAAGACAGCAGATGCCAGAGTTGTCTACCTTTGAATATGTTCATAGTTTGGCTATTATCTTCAGAATTTCTGTTTATAATTATATGCACAGCAGCAGAAAATGATGTGTTTTTATCGTGCTTAATGACAAGACGCTTTTTGCCCTTGTCTTTTTTATTATTGTGATGATAGCTGTGATTTGGCCTCCGTGTGAATTGACTGGACTCTTAGGCCTGATTTGAATGCCTCTGTTTCGTCCTGCCTTTTCTCCCTCTCCTTTTTCCTGTGTTGTTGTTGTTGTTATTGTTGTTGTTGTTGTTTGTTCATTAATTTGTTTCTATATGTGTTTGTATGTATACTTCTCTTAAGTTTTTTTTCTCTTTGTCTCTCTGTCTACTTCTCTGCCTATCTCTCTATCTCTCTGTGTCTGTTGTCTGTCCTCTCCATATCCCTTCCTTTCTCTGTCTGTCAGTCTGTCAGTCTGTCTCTCTGTCTCTGTCTCTGTCTCTCTCTGTCTGTCTGTCTGTCTGTCTGTCTGTCTGTCTCTCTCTCTCTCTCTCTCTCTCTCTCTCTCTCTCTCTCTCTCTCTCCTTGCGTCCTTTTCAGTGTCGTTCTCTGTTGTCTGTCTGATTTCTGTGGCCCCAACACAGACGACAGAAGAAAAAATCCATGGGGGCTTAAGGTTGAAGTGTCAGGTCTGTCGTCGCACGTCCTCAAGTCTGCTCTTCAGCAGGGTTCGGTGTTCGATCATGGGAAGAAGCTGAATCATTTTGTTTGTTTGTTTTTTACTTTGCGTTTTGAGTGTTTGTCTCTGTAGCTTTCCTTAGTTTTCTTCCTGCCCCTACTGCCCCTCCAGCTCCTCCTCCTCCTTCTCTTCCTCCTCCTTCTCTTCTTCTTCTTCTTCTTTGTCTATGATCTTTTCCTTTTTTTTTTAATTTTACTTTTAGAGACTCCGTGTGAGCATATGTGCACGCGTGTGCGTGTATGTGTGTGTGTGTGTGTGTGTGTGTGTGTGTGTGTGTGTGTGTGTGTGTGTGTGTGTGTGTGTGTGTGTGTGTGTGCGCGCGCGCGCATCTGTCTGTCTGTCTATGTGTAAGTCTATGTGTGGTTTGCGTCTGTGTGCCTCTGCGTCTGTCCGTTTGTGTCTGCATGTGAATGTATGTGTGTGAGAGCACCTGCATGGATGCACATGTGCTGTATATTCAAATATTTTCATGTGATAATGCATAGGGCAAACATATAATTAACTGTCGTGTATTCTGCCAAGGGTGGGGGGTGGGAGGGGGGCGCAGAAGGGGAAATGGGCTTATCAGAGAACGCGATAAGTTTCAACGACAAAGGAAAAGAGCCTGTCACTCTCGTAGAAGTGGCCTCGTTCGATGAAGCGCATCCACCCTTTAAGGGGTTTGATTTCTACTGGGCCACGCTCAAAAGGATTGACCCTGAAAAGGGATTCTCGCATCAGAGGAACGGTTTTGAGAGTGTCCAAAGGAAGCGCGGGCTGAACATGTACGAACGAGCTTGGACGTTTGTCTCTGCAGCTTTCCTTAGTTTGTAACGAAGCTTGGACGTTGGGAAGATTGTGATCTACTCCAAAAAAAAAAAAAGCAAAACCAGGGTGGGAGAGAGAGAGAGCGAGGAGAGATGAGAGAGAGAGAGAGAGAGAGAGAGAGAGAGAGAGAGAGAGAGAGAGAAAGAGAGAGAGGGGGGGGGGGGGTTGAATATGATATGAATGGAAGACAGAAAAGGAATGCAGAGAATCAAAAGATGGAAACAAACTAAATACAGCATTCCACAAAATAATGAAAAAGATGAGTCGGGTGGGATGGAAGGGGACGTGGAGGAGGGGACTGACCTGACGTTGGAATGGAGTGCAGCATCTTGCATCTTGATGTATGCAAAAACAGAAAGAAAACATCAAATACAACGGCGGGTACACCATTGTACACACAGACAACATGTGGGCATGTGCGTGCACACACACACACACACACACACACACACACACACACACACACACACACACACACACACACACACTACAACACACCACACACACACACACACACACACACACACACACACACACACACACGCACGCACGCACGCACGCACGCACGCACGCACGCACGCACGCACACACACACACACACACACACACACATTCAATCAGGCGTGCACGCACTCACGACTTCCACACGTACACACGCCCAATACACACTAAAAACATGAAGCCAAAAAAAAAAAAAAAAAAAAATGAATCATCTAGCTCAGCTGAGTTGACCAGACGCACTCTGTCTCTGTCTCTCTGTCTCTGTCCCTGTCTCTGTCTGTCTGTCTGTCTGTCTGTCTGTCTGTCTGTCTGTCTCTCTCTCTCTCTCTCTTTCTCTCTCTCTCTCTCCCTCCCCCTCCCTATCTCGCTCTCTCTTTCTCTCTTTCTATCTCTCTCTGTCAAGGAAAAGAAGGCCAATATATCTTTAGAAAACGGAGAATGAAAACCGAAAAAGGCAAAAGAAGATAAAGTATACAAAAAAGATGAAAAGTCGTGAACAGAATGAAAGAGAAAGGAAAAAAGCGAAGCTGGAATTAAGCGGAACGATTTGCGCTGGAATGGATTGGAGAGCCTCTTGACGGCGTGTGTACTTTGTTCACGGCAGCCTGGCATAATTGCCGTCGCAGGAAATAATCCCTCACCAAGCCTCCAGAATCTCTGAGATGGGTTCTCAATTGGCTGGGAGTTTGAGGGCTTAATGCCGCACGAAATGTGTGCTACTACGGCAGTACGTGCGGCGTTTCCCGGAGGCAGTTTTGATCTTCTCTC
>JADBJO010032440.1:2500-5000 GCA_016801955.1 Conus betulinus
GGGATTCCTTCAAATGCCGCGTGTTGCCGTTGGATTACTTGTTGCGCCCATGTGTTGTATTCTGTTTCTTCTTGTTTTGATAAGAACCACCATTTCCCGCATCGTTCAGCCTTGAATCTTGGCAACAACTGACCAACCATGACATGTTCCACTCCGAATGCCTTTTAGTAAAGAGGCCAAGGCCAACATATCCATAGCTAATCCTCGTGTGTTGTTGTTCCAAGCCTGTAATCGTTGCCTCCTATCTGAAGAAAGATGATGTTAGGTTGGCGTTTAAGACTATTCATTATGCCTGGGAGTGTTTTTCTTATCGCGCAGAAGACCGTGTACCGTTAGTCCGGCTCTGCCTACCATCTCCACAGAGCAAGTGTCTTGCAACTTAATATTTGCGTTCAAATGCACATCATCTGCATCATGAATATGCTCAGCAAAACGTTTGATGATGGAATGACCTAGTAACAAGACATGAGGCATGTTAGGCAGTGTATAGGCCCCGATGGATGCGGATCTTACCTTGCAATTTTTTCGTGGAGCAGAGAGTGCGTCTTCACTGTTAGCGTGTTACTCGAAAAAGGAAGTGCTTTTACGCATGCCTGACATACGTCGAAAAGGGAAGTGCTTCTGCGCATGCCTGACATGTGTTAAGACTTTTGTCTTACCGGAAAATACCGGAATAATCGCACTCCGCCACAAATTCCCTTATGTCCCATAAGAAACTTATATATATAATATATATATATATATATATATATATATATATATATATATATATATATATATATATATAAGCACTCAGACACTTTTTTGTGGGGTTCCGATCGGATTATGCATAACCATCACAGAGATCAAGTTCGATCATTTTTGTTGAGTTGATTCAGACATTTCTCATTTTTACGCTTTAAAAAAAAAATCAATTAGCTAGCTATTATTGATATGCCTCATTTATTATTAAATCTATGGGCTTGTTCATTTCTTTCTTTATTTTTATTTTTAGGTATGTATGCATGTATACGTATATGTGTGTAATTTGGATGTATGTATGTAGATATTGTATACATGCATTTTGTTTTAGTCTTTAGTCATTCATTTTCATTCATTTTTGTTTTTCTTTACATTTATCAACTTCATTATCCATAAAGTTTCGACAACCTTGTCGAAGGACCCAGTCACTCATTCATGTATTTACTTAGCCGTCTTGAACAGCAGGGATCTCAGAAGAGCATGACAACTCCGATAAAATAATTTCAACTCAAAGAAAAGAAAAAAAAAAAAATCAGAAACCAGGGCAGTCAAGGCGCAGAATCCCACACAATATATAAACACAATGTCAGTACGCTGGGCGATGCGGCGATACTCCCTCCTCTGACACCCCCCCCCCCCCCCCCCCCCCCCCCCCCCCTCTCTTTCCCCACTCTTCTTCTCCTTTAGGACCCGTAAACTAAGTTCTTGACTTTACGCAAAATACTGTAGGATAAAGACGACAGCAAAACATGGATAGTGACAAGGATTTCCTCCTGGCAGGTGGCAGACGAGCACGCCAAAACCCTCAGTCTGACAGCTACCAGAAAACACTGGCTTGCTTTGTCTGCCTCCTGCTTCAGACGAAGTCGGCGTGTCTAAGTGAAGCACTTAGAAGAATCATCCCTTGTTCTGAATCATCCATTAGTCCACTTAACCCCGTTCCTCTTTTGGTGTTGTTGAAATAGAAGGGATGTCTGTCTGCCTGTCTATCTGTCTGTCTGTCTCTGTTTTTTTGTCCCCCCCCCCCCCCCTCTCTCTCTCTCTCTCTCTCTCTCTCTCTCTCTCTCTCTCTCTTGCTCTCTCTCTCTCTATCTCATGTTTTTTTGTCAGACAGGTAATGGACATGGAGAGAGAGAGAGAGAGAGAGAGAGAGAGAGAGAGAGAGAGAGAGAGAGAGAGAGAGAGAGAGAGAGTCCATTAACTTGTCTCAATGAATGTAACAAACAAACAACAGGGACTCGTCGGCGCCGGGTTTGCATACGTAAACAAGGGAGAGAAAACAAACAAACAACAAACAAACAACATCCTCTTCCATACTAGAGTGGAAACTATCTTAACAATTAAGAGCTTCCGTCTCACTTTCCTCTGTATGTCTGTTCCTCTGTCTGTCTGTCTCAGAGAGAGAGAGAGAGAGAGAGAGAGAGAGAGAGAGAGAGAGAGAGAGAGAGAGAGAGAGAGAGAGAGAGAGAGAGGACATACGTTTGCATGCACGCACACACACAGAGTCATAAACGTAGACGTTCATACAAAAACACAGACCACAAAACACACACACACACACACACACACACACACACACACACACACACACACACACACACACGCGCGCTCGCGCGCGCGCGCGCGCCGCGCACGCATCAGCGCGTCCTTGCACACGCACACACACACACACACACACACACACACACACACACACACAGTAGAGCTCAAGGCGGAAGGAGGTTGTGTGGTGCGTGTGTGCGTGCGTTCGTGCGTGCGT
>JADBJO010032440.1:10000-15684 GCA_016801955.1 Conus betulinus
GACTATATTTCACACTGTCCTGTCGCAAAAAAAAAAAAAAATGTCGCAACATTTCAAGCAACAGTATGTTCTGGACAGCTACAATATTCTATAGCACATTTTTTTCGTGAAACGTTGTCGCGCGACATTTTTTTTTTCAGAAAATATTGTCGCTGCAACAATATTTCACGTTAAATGCTATCGCTGCGATACAATTTCACGGCGACAGTATTATATACGACACCGGAACCTATTGAAGTTTCAAGTGCTGGCTTGGACTGAGGGCTAATGAAACTTAGATGATCTCTAGTGCTCTGGGGACCCTGAAAGGCTAGACAATTGGCGGTGATTTTTCGGTGCAGTCTGCTAAGGAAATAGAGTGGGTACCGTTGCTGGTGTGGGGTTTCCATTTACCTATTCAGTCAGCATCATTGAGTAAATGCCAGAGTGGTGAGGAGAAGAGCTGTAGATGTATGGCGATACTTGAGATCTACGTATGTACTCATCCACCAATACATCCATCCACGTATCTGTCAATCTACCCATCCATCCATACATCTCTGTCTCTGTCTCTGGTCTGTCTGTCTGTCTGTCTGTCTGTCTGTCTCCTCTCTCTCTCTCTCCTCTCTCTCTCTCTCTCTCCTCTCTCTCCTCCCCCCCCCCCCCCCCCCCCCCCCCCCCCGCGCAGACGGAATCAACGTAAACAGCGCCTTAACAGTGACATAACGTATATCAGAACTAACTGCCTTTAAGAAAAAAAAAAAAAAAAAGGAAAAGTTAGTCGTGGTTTCCTTGTCAGACTAACATGCACCACGTACACGTTTACCATGGTCCATCACCTTGTCTTTCTAATGAAGCTGTACTGCTTTAAAAGCAATCAGACTCTATCTGTGTGTGTGTGTGTGTGTGTGTTGTGTGTGTGTGTGTGTGTGTGTGTGGTGTGTGTGTGTTCTCTTTCGTTCTTTGATTTAATGTCTATCCACCTTTACAGTGATCTTAGACAAAAATAAGAGACAAACGAACAGGCAAACAAAAAACAAACAAACAAAAACAAAAAAAAAAAGTAAAAGGAGCCGATGTGTGTGTGTGTGTGTGTGTGTGTGTGGGGGGGGGGGGGGGGGGGGAGGGGGGCATAAATGTGTGTTGTTTTAAAAATGTCATTAAAAAGCGTATGGAGTGTGGAGGTAGTGTAGTATGCTAATCTCTCGCTCTGTGTGTGTGTGTGTGTGTGTGTGTGTGTGTGTGTGTGTGTGTGTGTGTGTGTGTGTGTGTGTGTGTGTGTGACAGTGCCATTTTCAGACTCCACATCTAACATCCCGCCCCTGCAGACCACCATGCTGTTTGTTTTGCCGTAATAGGATCATTGTCGAACAATGTCGACAGCAAATTTCACATGTTTTCACAAGATTTCTTTTTTTGACATTTTAGTGAACAACAGATAGGCTGAAGTCGTTTGGGCATATATACGTACTAATTTCTAACAAAGTGTATCTAAACACATATATTGACTGTATGCGTACTTACGTACTTACGTTCAGTGCATCTGTTCCAGTTGTCTTACTCCAGTGTATCCCATGTTTTTGTTTGTTTGTTTTTTTGTTTTTTGTTGGTTTTTTTTTTTCATACTACTTTGACAGAGGAAAATGCCACATTCACACTGACAGACTAATGACGCAGCTGCGAGCTAATGCGAAGCGTTGGCTTCTCATGTTTCCATGCAAGCTTTTTTTCTTTCCTCCCTCACACTTCTGGTTGTGCTACGTTCCAAACAATAGAGGTCACACAAAATGTAGGTCCCCCCACTGACGTCAAGAACACTGGCCATCGTGAGACGAACTTCATTATCTTTCTTCAGCATGTTGAATTTCATTTGCAAAGGCATTGCGCATCTACTGATCTCCAGATCCTGCTCGCTATGCAAATGGAATTAGATGTGTAGTTCTCTTGATGGATATAAAGAGGACATGGGTAGTGAAGATCATCCCTTTCATTTTCCCTTATGAACTCTAGTCTAACCCCACTTCAAGAGAGAGAGAGAGAGAGAGAGAGAGAGAGAGAGAGAGACAGACAGACAGACAGACACAGACAGACAGACAGACAGACAGAGAGAGAGAGAGAGAGAGAGAGAGAGAGACAGAGACAGAGAGACAGAGAGAGACAGAGAGAATGTGAGAGAGAGAGGAGAAGAGAGAGTTTAATGAATGGTACAACGGTCACACACCACACACACACAACACACACACACACACACACACACACACACACACACAACACACACACACACACACACACACGCACGCACAGAGAGAGAGAGAGAGAGAGAGAGAGACGAGAGAGAGAGGAGAGAGAGAGAGAGAGGCAGACAGAGACAGACAGACAGACAGACAGATGGACAGAAGGACGGACAGACAGGGAAATAGTTTAACTGATGACATAACCGGTGACTTACAGGTTCGTTGCCCAGATTAATCCCCATGAAATAGCCACATTAAATCATGTTTACTTTACTGTCGCAAACCTATGCACGTCTAGGGTATGACAGCGGTGTTTTGTCTGGTGGATTGCAACAAGACGTGACACCTGAACCTCCCTGTGAATAGCCTATGCCGACCTGCCATGGGTCAAGCTATGTCGTGGATGTGGACTTGGCACAGGATCAGTAGTGTGAGGAGAATGCCACTGGAGGGGCACTGGAGATACGACAAAAAAAGTAAAATTACAGCAGAGATCCGTTCCTTTCGCACACACTCACACACACACACACACACACACCACACACACACACACACACACACACACACACACACACACACACACACACGCACACACACACGCACGCACGTACGCACGCACGCACGCACGCACACACACACACACACACACACACACGTACATTTTGCAATTGTGAGGAGATGATGGTTGATGATGTTGATCCAAGCTACATGAAATTTGTTGATACTGTTTTGCGTGCAGCTGAGCTTTCAATCCCTAAATGTTATCCTGATAAAACAAGAAAACATACAGGGAATGTTTGGTGGAATGTTTCCTGTGAAGAAGCAAGAGAACAAAAAATGGAGCTTATAAAATGTATCTAAAAAATAGAAAAGATTGCTGAAACAAATCAAAAAAAAAAAAATCACAGTAACCGAGTGAATGAAAAGGCAAAGGAAGAATGTTGGTCAAATTTCTGTGAAAATGAGGTTCAAAATCGCATAGATCTCCAGAAAAAACTTGAAAAAAAAATAAAAGAAGTGAAAATGGAATATGTCTTCCTGGGTACCCCTTAAAATTGGAAAATAACGAATTTCCTTCCAATTTTGAAAAGGCTGAAGCATTTGCAGATGCATTTGCAAAAAAATAGTAACTTTGGAGGCCTCTCAGAAGAACACAAAAACAGTTTAGAGAAGAAATGGACGAAAACGAAGACAATTAAAAAAGTCGCAATAACAATCACTATACAAATGCTCCAATTATTACTTTTCAGGAAACAAAAGATGCAATTTCAAACATTGGATCAAAGAAAAAATCAGTGGGACCAGATGCAATTTCCAATGAAATGATAGAGCATTTACCAGTTAATATAAACTTTTTCTAAGTTTATTTTTTTTTCAAAAAATGTTGATTTGAAGGGATTCAACCATCCTTATGAAAACAATCTACTGTTACCCCTATTCCCAAGGAGGGAAAGTCAAAATCAGATGAAAATAAATTACAGACCTGTCGCTCTTACATCACATGTGGGAAAACTTATGGAAAGAATAATTCTAAAAAGGCTTGAACACTTCTGTGAAAAAAAAAATGGTGTAATACCAATACAACAGGCGGGTTTTAGAAAAGGCAAATCATCAGCTGATCATTTAGTAAAAATTACCACGCAGGTTAAACATCAGTTTTTACGTAGGAAAATACGTACTTGCCACTTTTTTTGACATTAGAAAGGCATATGACCAAGCTTGGCATTCAAAACTTATAAATAAACTAAGACCAATAGGTATTTCAGGCTGTATGTTTAACTATATAAAGGCATTTTTAAGTGAAAGAACAATACAGACTAAGGTTGGCAATGCCTACTCTAATCAAAGACGTATACAGATGGGAATCCCACAAGGAGGTGTAATAGCCCCAATCCTTTTCAATATTTTTGATGCATGATCTTCCAAAAGTGGTCTCAAACAATGTCGAGCTAGCACAATATGCGGATCATATTTGCATATGGATGAAAGTTACTCTAAAAAGCTTACACCGATTAGATCAATTAACTATATTAAAAAGCTATATCAAAATGAGCTAGACAAAATCAACAAATACATGATTGAAAACGGACTAACACTTTCACATGAAAAATCGCACATGGTTCTCTTCAACTCGGGCTATGATCCTAAACCTCTACCCTCTTTTCAAATAAATGGAATGCTGCTTGAATATAAAAAGTTGTTAATTTTTAGGAGTAAGCCTGACTTCTAAATTGAATTGGAACCACCATTTGGAAAATATTCCGACAAAAGCCAGAAAAGGATTAAATTTGTTTTAAAAATGATAAGTCGACAGTCGTGGGGAAAAGACAGTAAGGTACTTATTCATTTAGCAACTGCGCTTGTCAGATCAAAATTACCTTATGCTCAGGAAATATTCTTTTCAGCTCCACAATGTTTGATAACAAAGATGCAAAGCATCGATAGCAAAGCTTATAAGATAGCTCTTGGTGTCCCTGTCCATGCCTCGACACTAAAAACGTACATAGAAATAGGAATTTTGCCTTTTGCCGAAAATATGAAACTTGCTTCAGCAAAATATATATTAAGAGTCGTTCAACGCAAAATTCATGCATCAAGGAAATTGGTTTAAAATCAGAAACACATTTTCCAAAGCGAGCACAGAGTTTTGACTCTGTAAAAACTATAGGCTCCTATACATCCCAATTATTTACAGATGCTGGTGTTGAACCCCAAACAGTAGCTCCTCAAATGAATAACAGTAGTATTCCTCAATGGGAGCTTAGTAAGGCTAATTACGATATTAATTATACAGATTTAAGGAAAAGTGGTGGGGCCATGTTGCCAACATATGTCAAGGCACATATAAATGAAAATTATATAAATCATCTTAAATATATATACAGACGGTTCTCTACTTGAAAACCAATTATCAGGTGCTGCATTCATTATTTCATCATTAAAAATAGAGAAATCGTATCACATTTGGAAAAATTTTCTCTGTATTCACAGCAGAGCTAATTGCTATTATTATGGCACTTAACTATCTACTTAGTTTTCCATATTCGATATTTCAAATATTATTTTGTGTCGATTCCCAAATCTGTCTTACAATTTTAAAATATTCTCATACAAGAGTGTGGGGAGAAATATCTGAGATATACCATTTAATTCTTTTTTTTGTCTTTACGTGGTTCTTGTATTGACTTTTGTATGATTCCATCACATAGTGGTTTAGCAGCAAATGAAAGGGTTGATCGGTTAGCCAAAAATAGTGCAGCTAAGGAAAAGAGCTTTACAAAAATAAATATTCGGATCTTTGACGAGTTCTGATCTTTAGACTCATACGTTGATGCATCAAAACAAATATGTACAAGTGTCATTTGCAGTTGTGGCAAATATTACTCCAATTTCCATGTCATCTTTTCTTTGCAGAAATCTAAAAAAAAAATATTTTACCTACTTTGTTATAACGTTTGACACCCATCAATC
>JADBJO010032441.1:0-15684 GCA_016801955.1 Conus betulinus
ATGATATCCGACGAGAGAATACGAGTACAGAGATGCGGATAGAGATACGAGAACTTGGTCCAAGTATGTCAAGAAAATTACTCGGAGAGCGATAAGACTATGTTCTGGAGTGCTAGCCAACAAGTTACTGCATCATTCAGTAGGTGCGACGAAAAATTCACACAAAAACAACCACAAAAACCAACATAACCAAACTCACCCATCAAAAACCCTCCCTTTGTCAATCACCGAATGTTTCATCTCAGACCACATAGAAACGCCAGAACAACACTTCAAAACTCCATAACAACATGTAATAATTCCCTCCTCAAAAGACAGCGTCAAGAAAAGGTTTCCTACTCTAGGAAGGGGACAAAGTGCCACATGAACCTTGGCAATGAGCTGGGATTTGCATTTCAAGATTTTTAAAACAACAGCAGCTCCACAGGGCGCCAAAGATACCAACCTGAAGCACCTTCCCTTCTCCTTGACCATGGCATCGGGCAAAATTTGACTTCCGCCTTGAATCCTCGTCCAATATGGGTGTCGGAAACAGTTTGGAGTGAAAAACACGTTTTTTCTAATGTACATGTATTACGAGCTTGAATCCGTTGACAAACATCTCTCCCACTCTTCGCTCCTCTCTCCCTCTCTCTCCCATGTCTAGTCGTCTGTTGCTGATCATTTCTCTTTTCTCTCCCCCCGGCCCTTCTGCTCCTCTGTCCTTAGATCCACTCAAAGACCAACTATTCATGCCTTGCACCATCATACACCTCAGATTCTCCTTGACAACCGAACTCACGACCTCGTACACATCCGTGGTGGCCTCTTAGGGAAAATAGACAATCATAGTGATACTGATCCCGGGGGGGTGCAGGAAACAATCTGAGTGCGCCGTTGGCAAGCGACCCAGCCAGGTAACGTTCCAGGCTGCGAACTGGGTTCAGTCGCCAGCCCGCTGCCTAAACAACTAGTGCACCAACCTTATTGAACAATCAACGGTGGAAAAGGGGACGCACGCGACCACCCTAAACCATAGCTCCACCCCTACTACGCCCACTACTAACCACAGCAGCTGAGCAGGTTTGTCATCACAGGCCAAACTACGCACACTCATCCCCAGCGGGTAAGTCATATAACCGAACCTAAAAATCGCGTCTCCTCGACGTGTTGTGCTCTTGGCCGAGTGCGCTCCGAACAACATCTGAGTTAAGAACATCGCGAGATACAAGAACTCCACAAGACTCAAGTAATTTGTCTACAATCAGCAGACACAGTGGAAACTCGCAACCCACGTCAGTAGGTGCTGGGCCATCGACTGGCGCCCTCACATAGTAATTTTGCGATCTGGCACCAAGAATGAGCCTGGGCATGCGTAGGAGTGAAGCGCGGTGGTGGTGAACAAGGAGTAGTTCTCGATGGATTGGTGCACGTGTTCTGGGCGATCGCTGTTGTACAAAATGCTGCCACCTTGACGTTTCTGTGCTGCGTATTCACAAGCTTTGAACCAAAGGTGGAATTGCTTTTGAAAGTCCCTCCGGTGCCCCAGCGGTAAGAACCAACCGATTGACAAAATCCAGTCCAGCAGAAGTTCGTCGAACATAAAGCTGCCCAGTGCACACAAATATTATCGTCGAAACAGACAACCAAGAAAAACACAACAACCGCCAGTTGTGATTCATTGTAGCCTCATTAGGACGTCGTCATATCAATGTCATGAACAAGCTGCTTACAGGATACTCAGGATTGTTCGGGACACTCACTAACACAAATCCACAACCGAAGTCACACACGGACGAACTGAACGAAAAAGAAAAAGGGAGAGGAGCACGTGTGTATGGGAATCTGCGATAATTCTTGTACGGACTGTATAGTTACCACAGCCAAGGGAGACTGTAAGTGTGTCGGCGCCTGTTATCAGGTATTTTACCCACAGTTACATGGAAGTTTGTTTATTTTTTTTTCCTACGGGGGTTTGTGCACGCTCTTCCAGTTTTCTTACCTCAAAAGAAAAAACGCCGTGAAAACTATTTACATAATTCTTCTAGACTTTATGCCACCATCGTATATCTTTACGCAGACGTTCTCTATAACATTACCTTCCACCTATTTAGTGGTCTTTGCCCTTTAAATGCTTTTCCTCACTTCATCAATTCATCCTCCGATTTTTCATCATACCCAATGTCAGACCACACACACACACACACCACCACACACAGCTGCCAGCTCCACACACACGACACACAGACACCAATCAACTGTGCGTGGGGCACACCGACCCCACACCCACACCAAAAGATGAAGTTTTACCCTACAGACTTTGATGAGTTCGGAGGGTAAAACTTTGCATGAAAGAATGCGGAGTTCTCATGAGTGCGTTTTTCCGCTCCGTTTTCTCTGGGTATGCTGTACAACCCCTTCTTTCTTTCTTCCAGTAGCATGTTCAATCTGTCCACTATGGTTATGTCAACGGCAAGGAGCGTTGATCTGGCTTTCTTGATCTTTTAGTGGTCCTAGTATCAGCTCTGGTGACAGGCAGTGGAATACAAATACCTGTCTGGTGGAAGAACTCCCAGTGTGAGGTGACTGGAAGCAGAGGCACCGTTGCCAGCGTAAGTCCCAGTGCCCATATACTAAGACAGGCTGTTTGAGCCGATCTGGCTCCAACCGGATGTGACTGAAAGGAAAATGGAGCACGAGGAAGCGGTCCAAAGTGATCACACAGATCAGAAATGCTGACACTTCAGATGATAACAAGGATAAGAATCCTGCAATGCTGCAAGCTGGACTCTTTGTCCATACAATATCATTCCAAATGTACCTACCAGCATAAATCCTGTCTGCCACGCCAATGAAGACTAAATACACTCCCATCAAGAGGGTCAGAGGCACACAGATGCAGAACAAAAATGACAAATCCAGTCTTGGCGTTCTCTGACAAAAAGTACAGACGATAAACTAAACCACCAAAGTTTCCAAGAACAGCAAGCACTGCAAAGACCAGAAGCGCGCAACGGTAAGTTATAGATTTCAGCAAGTCGTCACATGACGAGATTTCATTGGATGGGGCCAAACATTCGCCACGAAAACTTTCTGGCAAAACAACAGAACAACACAGTTTGAAATTGTCGGAAACCACATACATAAGTTTAGCCATGTGTTTCATGAAATCTGGAGAGAAATCAGTTATAGGACAGCCCAGTAAACCTAAAAACTGAAGATTAGGAAGCACATCTTGTTCCTGCAGTTCTTGTATTTTATTCCATGACACATCTAGAATTTGTAAACTTGGCATAAGAACTGATAACATGGGTGTGTTGAGATATTCTACTTTGGCATGAGAAAGATTGAAGACCAACAGAGATGTATATGCGAACTGGTTTGGGACACAAGGTATGATATCAGACACAGGATTACCCGCCAAATTTAATATCCGAAGTTGTGGCATTCTAGTAAAATGACTGAAGTTGACATACTTTAGAAGATTCCCTAAGATCCACACTGTGAATATTGGGTAGATTGGCTCCAGTTAGTTTTTTTTCCACCCACACGCCTGTACACCCAGGTGAATCACCATGACGTTATGAGTGACATCACTCATAAGTATTCCACTACCAGAGGCTTCAAGGTAGCGTATCTGTGGGAAAGAGCTGACAGAAAACGTGTGACTGCAGAAGAAGGCCAAACCAAGGCAAACGCACGACTCAGGACAAGTCATGTTGCACACCAGTTCGTCATCATGCAGCGGACATTGTGGCAGACCATCACACAGGTGATTCACGTGCACACAGACCGTTTTGTGACGGTGACGACATCGATAAAACCCCGGGCATGTCTGCACATTCTGACAGTCAGCTTCGTCCTCATGACCCGGACAGTCGATCATGTCATTACACCTGACGAAGACAGGGAGGCAATAGCCATCATCGTGACACTGGAAATGAGTGTCTGGGCACTGTGGGCTCATTGGTAATAGAGGGGTGATGGTAAACGCCCCAGGTTTGTCAAAGTTAATGACAGCTGGGGGGCTGATTTCACTATGTATATGAAAGTCTGACATTACACCCTTTCTCGTCCTGAGCCGTCAGGCAGTCCTTCACTCCGTCACATCGTTTCTCCATACCCACACACTGCACAGACAGGGCAAGAAGAGACAGGTACACAATTCAAAGTCTACGATTTATGAAATAAACAAATAGATCCACACATAAATTAACAAACAAATGCACAAAGATGGATAAATCAATGACCATATCATAATCATAATGAGAGGAGAAGAGAAGAAGAAGAAGAAGAAGAAGAAGAAGAAGAAGAAGAAGAAGAAGAAGGCAAACAACAACAGCAACAGCAGCAGCAATAACAACATTGGCAGTAGCAGCAGCAGCAGCAGCAGCAGCAGCAGCAGCAGCAACAGCAGCAGCAGCAGCAACACTACTATTACTAATAATACTGATTACTAATAATAAACAGTAATGAAAACAACAACAATAATGATAATAATGATAAGAAAAATAGTTTTAACACACACACACACACACACACACACACAAAAATAATCATAAAAAAAAAAATGATGATGATGAATGATGATGATGATGATGATAATGATATCCATATCCTCCTCCCCTCATCTTCCTCCTCCTAACAACAACAACAACAAACAACAACAACAACAACAGGAACAGCAACAACAGCACCACAACTAGCACCCACAGATACAGTGTATAAATGTAGGATACTGAATTTGTTACATTAGAAATGAATATCGAATAAGAAAACCCGGCGATGCCCATCAAATTTCCAAATTCTTATGGAACAAAGAAATAATCGGAATTGAAGACAACAGTTGGGATGAAGATTCATACTTGAACTGATCTTGTTTTTAAAAACTATATAATGCCTCACCCGAACCAACGTAGACAAACGAATCACAAGACAAAACACAACGCGTTTCGACCTCTTAGGTTTTTCATCAGGCAAGATACAACAACACTCAGGTCCACGACAATAAACGATCAATCACTGATCTTCCGCAAATTCGGCGCAAGATTGATTCAACGCCCATAAATTATTATTTAATAGTATGATATAATAACAATAATAAGAAAACAAGCAAACACACAAACAAACAAACTCAGTTGTTTCACTTCCCTCCAACCCCTCTCCTTTCTCGCTTCCTGTGTTTAGGCACTAATACTACAGTTATTACCGTCATAATATCATCAAAGGTACGCACGCACGCACACACACACACACACACACACACACACACACACACACACACACACACACACACACACACACACACACACACACACACACACGCACACACACACACACACACACACACACACACACACACACACACACACACACACACACACACACACACACACACACACACAAGCGCCAATAATGGATCAGAAAGATGCCCTGCGAACACATTGGTATGGACATGGGAAAAAATCTGTAGATATAACGCAGTGATAGTTGTTTAGATATGTCAATCGATTTATTGAAAGGGGCCGTAAAGAAAAAAGGCGAGGTGGAGGTAGGGGAGGAGGAAGATCTCAGATATATATAAAAAAAACACGAGCCTGTCTGTCCCCACAGTCTATCATGTCTTCCTTGCATGGAAGATGCTCACAGAAGTCTTCATCACTTCCGTATAGACAATCCTGACGAAAATCACACACCAGACTGTAAGGCACGAACTCCCTAGATTTGTCACAGTAAAAGTAGGGCTGTGTCAGCCCCTGGGACATAGTGCAGGTCGCCCTGTACCAAGTCTCCGTGTTCTCCAGCTCCCTGCAGACAGTTTTCACGTCACAGGCCAGCAGTTGGTGAGTCAGGTGCTGCAGGGGACAGACTTCAAGATGACCTTTGGATGGGGGTCGTGCTGTTGGTGGGTGGGGGCCGGAAGGGAGACGGGTGGGTGGTGGGATGCGGTGAGGATCGAACATGGGAGGGAATTCGCATATAAAGCCGTTTTTTTCAACGCGTTGCATTCTTTCCAAGCGGAATTTGGCTACAGAATAAAGCCAGTACGCACATTCGGTTATTCTGCATAACACGACCATCATCTGCATCCGTGAAAAGAAAGTTACAGCACCACTCTTCCAGCGTAAGGTGTTAGTGTTCTCGTTACAAGAGAAATTACATTTGTGACCGCTGCCCTAAAAGTTAAGACATACATATTTATAGTTACAAACGTGACACTGAAAATTAAAATTACTTTCAAACAATAAAACATGCGTGTAACACCAAAATGGGAATTTCAATCTTTCTCCTTTTTGGTAGTGCAAATAAAGTATGCACTCAGCCACTCATAATTATATATATATAATATGTGTGCACATATGAGAGAGAGAGAGAGAGAGAGAGAGAGAGAGAGAGAGAGAGAGAGAGAGAGAGAGAGAGAGAGAGAGAGAGAGGTGATTTATCATTAAAAATCATTAAGATAAGACATATTCCAGACATTTCTATTCCTCACTGTTCCAGGACATGCACACATAAACACAAACACACACCACACTCCAGCATCTATACTTTCCCGCTTGCTCACAGACATACACACCCGCGCACATGCTTGTGTCACAGGTGATCCACCGCCTCTTCTTACACGCTGTGTTTGTTTTAAAAGCGCAATGGATTTGAACACAAAGCTCTTTTTTGTGCGCATCAGCTTAGCTCTGGGGGACACAAAATCGTCTGCCTGATGGAAGGAGCTCAAACTGTCGCGCAAGCGTATGCCCACTGTCACTAACAATCGCACGAGCCTTGTTGACCGCACGCCTTTCATACAACTCACTCATACTCTCCTGTCTCTCACCAACAATCTTACACAGATGATGTTCACAACGCTATCCAAGAGTTTGCTGTTTTTCAAATTAAGATTTCCATACCAGCAAATGCATGAAAAAGTCAAGACAGACTCAATAAAACTCCTGTAAAATGTTTTAAGAACAATTTGCGTAGGAAATGCATTCTGGTTTGGCATTTTTTGTATATGGACCTGGTGTGTGTATTGAAAGTGAGCTTATTGTCTAACGTTGTGCCCAGATATTTGTATTCCTCTACCCGTTCCACTTTTTCTCCATCAATATAAAGATCAGGCACATAATTTTCCGCTTTCCTAAAATCTATGATCATCTCCTTTGTTTTTTTTGACGTTAAGCTCAAGATAATTTTCTTTACACCAGGCGCTGAAACGCTCAACTTCATCAAAATATGTTACATCAGAATTGGAAAGGTCTACAAGGGCTGTATCGTTTTATTACGCGTTAATTTACTCTACCAGGTAATAGTCAAGGTGATCATGCCTTTGGAGGCAAATTATTTCAGAGCTATCGGTGGTCGTTTTGCCGCAGTGTACGTTCAGTCACTGTCATACTGTTTCAACTGCTGATGTGCGCAAACGACATTGAGACGAACCCTGGTCCTGACTCTCAACTGGGAAAAAAAAAAAAAACAACAAAAAAAAAAAACATTGAGCGATTTACTGCATCAACATGAGACAAAGTTAAAAAGGCTTTTTGTGTCAACAACTCGAAACACGTTTCAATTCACTTGGCAAGGATTTGTTATCAAAAGTAGACAACACGCTGGGAGTGCAGTGATGAAAACTCAACTACAACACCTGCAAGCCAAAACTCAGCTACAACACCTGCAAGCCAAAACTCAGCTGCAACACCTGCAAGCCCAAAACTCAGCTACAACACCTGCAAGCCAAAACTCAGCTACAACACCTGCAAGCCAAAACTCAAGCTACAACACCTGCAAGCAAAAGCAGTAAATCTTGAAGATAGTCTTTGCTTCATTTTAGAAAAAAACAAAACAAAACAAGTCAATTCTGATGTGGGAAGACAAGCTTAAAAAGATATCCAATGAATTCTGTGACAACACATTGACATGCTAGAATCATTTTCAAGGAGAGACAATCTCAAGTTCTTCAATATACCGGTATCGTTTCATGAAAAATTAGGAAGAGTGTGCCAAGAAAACGTATCAGTATACTTCAAGGCACTGTGCCAGAGAAAACGTGGTCCACTGAGGACATAATACGTGCTCATCGTCTTGGTCGAAGCAGTGACTTTTCTAAACCACAGCCGGTCATTGCAAAGTTCGCAAGATGGTCAGATGAAATGAGAGGGGCTGCGGAAGAGGGGATAAGAGTGGCAGGAGACCTGACAACAAGACAACAGCAGATCATTCAAGACTACCGAGCTGAAGGAATACGAACATTCGATAAAGGGAACAAGCTGGTTGTAGCAGGTCCATTCCAAAAACCTACTCTGAACAGTGGCAGCTACGCTGATGCTACACGACGCGGACACAGTCAAGGTCAGTACAATGCACGCAATATCCAGAATCGCAGACTACCGCCAGACGAACGTCGCAGCAACTTTTCTAGGCAGGATTACGTTTTCAACCCCCATCATCGTAGTCATCAACAGAACCTTAATAATACTTGTGACAGAGATGGTCACAATGGACACTTTGACCACGAAAGCATGTACAATTGGAGTGCGTGGTTTAATCAGTGTCCTTTTTCTGACATGCGAGATTACCAGTGGAACACCCATCCCTATACGGCTGAAAGTAACACCCACCGAGGACAGAGTTCCCAGGTCTTTGCTACTCAAAACACACATGTGCCTGGTATTCAATTCGCTGACATAAATCCGAAGTCCCAAAATGTTCACCATGAAAAGCAACGGACAGCAGATCAGCCAGCTACTACAGCTGTGGTGAGTGATGAACTGATAAATGGCTGTGACAGTTCCTCTGGTCCAAGTGGCACAGATGAATTGCTGACACAGCAATCAGGTGCCACAGTTTCTGTCGATGGTGGAAGGATTACCAACAACGACAGTGTCCCCGACCTGACGTGCAAAGATCAGCCAGCAACATCGCAGTCACTTTCACCAGTTCAGCCTGTGGTGGAAGGATTCCTGACCGTGACAGCGTCCCTGAACCCAGTCCAAAGATCAAAGATTTCCTGGCAAATGATTTCGCTGTTGAGAGCCCCACAACGGAAGATCATGAAAGCCCGGACAAAGAAAAGCAGCAACACGACCCAGCCTTTTCAACTTGAGTCCAGCTACAAACGAGACCCTGACCACACGCACAGCACAGAGGCTACTGGTGATGTAAGCAGGACTGGAGGGGAAGTCTTTCCGTCACAAGAAATGACTGGGAAGGAATCCACCACAGAAGCAAAATCGTGAAGCAAACTGTTCTTCTGAAGACCAGTCTGCAGACGCCAGCATCAGCATGACAAAAAGACAGTCGGCAGGACAGACCCAGGCCTTTAGAAAAAGCCCCTCATCAAGACTGAGAAGCGCTTCAGTGCACAGTGTCAGGGAAAAGAGACAGTTAACTTGCAAGACTCTGTTCGAATAGTGCATCTCAGAACAATGCAAAGAAGACACTCCCAGATCCCCAAATAAAGAATAGGATTTCCGCCCGGCCCTTGCTTTGATGGTAAATTCAGAGGCGTTTTGTTACACAGACTGTAAGTATACTGACTTATAACATTGAAGGTCTAAGTTTCTAACGAATTGTTCATGCACGTGGCCAATATTGGAGCTGGTGTTGTTGTTGGTGTGCTTGCTTGTGAAACTTTTCCACATCCTTCCGTCTTTTATATTTTCCAATCATGTGGTGTTTCTGGTCCTGGTGTTAAGGTCAATGACGCAGCGACAGCTCGGCTGTCTGTGGGTGTTGTGCGACTTGTTAAAAGATCTTGGTGATCAGTTGAGCAGCAAGACGATTTAGATTCGATTCCCGTGATAGATACCGATTTTTGGGGCCGATCAGGCGTACGCACATAAAGACTTGGTGACTGCACCGGTGGAGATGCACCGCCTCCGTTTATCTTCCCGTACGTGGCTCCTCTGGGCTCCCCTGAGCCCATCTGCCCTGTATTTCATGTCTGACCGAAAAAATTGTAAAGATCAGAGGTACAAAAATGGTGCGGGGATGCTATCATTGAGGAAAGGGTTGTTTTAGATATTACTGCATTAGTTAGCTGATAGTTCCTTTATATAATATAATGGGTGGTAATAATGCACGTAGCCGAAGTGAAACGTTCGGCGATTGATCTCGACCATCTTCATCTTCGTGCAACAGGTTCATTGACTACTTGATTGTGCCTGGAATTGGTATGTGGTGGCGACATCTCATTCAATTGCTGTTGCTCGGGGAAAAATTGAATCTGATTACATATTGGAATAGTCTTGTATGCGGGTGTCCATAGCTCTCTCGGTTCCGTTGCTCACAGAATCAGACAGGCGTCCCCTGATATACAAACCCTGTGTGAAAAAGTTATGTGTTTTAACTATTCTTTGTTTCGCTAGTAGTGACCCCCTCGCACGCTTCCTGGTGTGCCCATACGAGGTTATGAGACTTTTCTCGATGGCTGACTCATTTGTGCCTGATCAAGGCCTATCGCTCAGAGGGCGCTTTTTCGGGTTTTGGCCCGGGTAGAGACCACGGCCTTGTGTTTTTTTTGCGCGAAGTTTGCTTTGTCATTTATATCCGCCCGCGTTCTCAGGTTTGATTTACAGGGTACTTCTTCATTGATCGGGTCTATTCCTTACTGGGCCACAGTTTGCAGCCTAGAGACATTTATGGCTTTTAATTGTCGCATACTGATGACAGATAGCCATTTGGTACTGCAGCACGATGCTACCCGCCCGTGAGCCGAGTCTGGCAGCCTTTGTGAGTTAATCAGGCCCTTAGATTGGTGAACGCCCGCAGTTGAATAACGTCATTGCGTCGGCAGGGCTCTACACAATCATAATAGAGCCAAAGGCATGACTGCAGGGCAGAGAGACCGTTCTTGAAATTCAGGCATCCACACCATGATCCGTCGCTTAAAAAGATACAATCACCCAGTAGCGCACGTGTCCTCCCCCACTACAATAGCTCCAGGAGTGATGGTTCTCCTTCACAATAAGTTCAAATCCCATGAGCCAACAGCGTAACCCCATAACTATGACTTCTTTTCTATTCTGTGCGACCTCAACTTGCTATGCCGCGAAGGAGTATTCCTGAACTGGAAAATATATCAGCAGTGCGCATTTACAATTAAATGTGTAAAGCTACTAATACGGGCCGCCCCCCCGCGACATTATCAAGAATTTTCAAGAAGGTTCAAGCACTACTAGTAAAATTGTACTTGGTAAAACTCGTTTAATAAATTATTCGTCATTAGGGCGATATCTACCGGATGATTGGTCGAGGCGGTTATACAACCTCTACATAGAAAGTGGCGATCCTTAGAATATCCCAGATAACTATAGAGGCATCTTCTCCTAGTGTAAGTGTGTGCAGTAAACTGTTCTAGTGCTATGCTTCATTTACAAACACAAAGACCTAACCCAGTGGATTGAAAAGATCACCATGTTCAATGACATTCCGCAGGCGGTTTCCTTGGAAACAACAACATGCGCACTATCGCGCTAATGTTATTCTATCTTTTCAGCATGACCAGGATACAAGAAAAATTGTCCTTGTACCTAAAAACAGCTCGTATATAGACTTCTATTTCTTCCTCCGTTAGCATTAAGCCCTCGGCCCTGACTTCCCCGCGGGAGCTAGCTTAGCTCGGGTCATATTAAATGACGCATCACTTGTATACATGGGAAAATCGCCCTACCGGCATACAAAGAATGTGTACCGATAGTGAAAGTATAAGGTCTCGCTTGTCTGGTACGTGAGCTGCACAGATTCATTTCTATTGCCCCCAGGCGGCGGGTCTGAAACCCAAACGCTACACCCCGGAGAATATTTGTAGCCTAGTCCCTATTTTCTTTTCTATTAATAAACATCACTCTGCAGAGTAAAAATCACAAAAATTTGGCAGACATGACGCAATCCAGTCTTATACCAGACCTTGCTGAACATCTTTATTTTATGTTTCCGCAAAGACCCGATGACCCCCGCCCCGTATTGGCATCCTGATTCTGTTTGTGGTATACCTCTACCCCCAAAACACCAAACCCAGTACTAAATATGTTGCACTGAGGTTGCTATGCAACTAGACCTGGAAGTTCAACCTCGGACAAATCAAACATAATCCTATTCAGAAATGGAAGACATGTTGCTGCGCGAGAAAAGCGGGACCGGGGTTATTGTGATATAATCGAATGGAATTGGTACCACATGTATACAAGTACCTTGGGAACTCTCTATTTTCTTCTCACTTGTCGTTCTCGCATGCCTTTGATATGATATGCCTAACCATGCGCAAAAAAGGGAGTTATAGTATTTTCAAGGACCTATACTCTGGTTCGCTCGGAGAAAGATTCCTCCAATTACTCCCATAATTCTTCAAGCTTTTTGATACGCAAATCCAGCCCATGCTCAGCTATGGTGCAGAGGTGTTAGGGCATTGGATATGATTTACAGCTATTGACGAGAGTCAATTAAATCTTCCTTATCTCTAGCGCCGCATCTGAATCACTTGAAACATCTCAGGGTTAGAACACTTTTTATTCGGTTTAGGTTAGGAGTTTCGCCTTTGAAGATTCACAGATTACCTTTTGGAGAGAACGCTTGTGAAAGAAGATTCGACTGTCCCTTTTGTCGATTCCACGCTGAAACAGAGGTACACTTCATCCTCTCTTGTCCAGATATCAGGAAATTAGAGAATCGTACATCGCAAAAAAGTACTTTAATAACCCTTCAAGCTTAAACTTTTCACTTCTTCTTGCAATAATAACAAATCTATACAAATTAAACTTGCAACATATATTTATAAAGCCTTTGAGATAGAAATGAATATTTGAAAAAATGATGATATGTTATTGTTTATATGCCTCTGTCTGGTGTAATTAACATTATGGTTTTCTAGTCATCTATTAGTTGGAACATAATATATATACCTGTTCACAGTAACTGCTCATGTCGCTTCATCTTTGGCTGCACTGAAGGGACATGGCAGCTGTGGTGAAACAATGTCACATAAATGATAAACATTTCCACAAGGGTTAAGGTGGTTTATAATGTTTGAGAAATATACTGGGAGCGGTGTCCAATTTCCGAATTTGTCTCCATTCCCAAAATCAGTTTCCCGAAGATGAAAACCGCCCTCGAGCACATCTGTATCCTTGTGTGTGTGTGTGTGTGCGTGTGTGTGTGTGTGTGTGTGTGTGTGTGTGTGTGTGTGTGCTTGCGTGCGTCGTGCGTGCTGCATGTGTGTGTGTGCATGTGTGGGTGTGTTTGTGTTGTGTGTGTGTGTGTGTGTGTGTGTGTGTGCGTTGGGTGCGTGCATGCGTGCGTGCGTGGTGTGTGTGTGTGTGCGCGCGCGCGTGCATGCGTGCGTGTGCACACGTAGTCGGTGTGGAGAGTAATCACCTAACACTAAACTCACACAGTAACGGGACTATTTCTGACAACAGGCTTGAATACTCTGCCCTTTCTCCAATCGGTAAACATTCTAACGAGATGAGACGTAGGGGAGGAGTGGTCACATCTACCCCCTCTTTTCTCCTCCACCCCTACCCCCACCCCTTTCAACAAAGTAGTTTAGAAAATATTTGGGGAAATTGTTTTGACTGACATCCAAACTCCCCCCCTCTCCTCCTCCCCCCACTCCCGTATTGAGTTGGTCTTTCTAGCCCAAATGAGTTGCGGGAAGAAATCAACATAATACATACACACTAAAATGTCTCTCTCAAACATAGAGAGATCAGTATATCAGGAAGGGACGTCAGAGAATCATTTGTTTCAAACTGAGAGCACGACAGACGTTCAGAATATCAGTAAAGAGATCTAGACACAGACCATGCAGTGTCACTGTACTTCTGCACTGGCAAAGCACCAGGGGACACGAAGACCACTCTTTAAATTGCCCCGATCTATGGGACGCACGGGGCCCGTGATTTGATTTGTTGGTAGGACAGAGGGACTTCCCCACTAGCACTTTGACAAACCAAAACTTCTGTTTAGCACTCTTTTCTGTTCTGCTGATTTTTTGTTTGTTTGTTTGTTTGTTTTTGGTTTTGTTCCTGGCTGACATAAATCATCGGATACAAAGTTTCCTCAAAAGAGTCCTGGAACACTGCTTTCGATATCGTTTCTGCTGGCATACGTTCTAACCACAGGTGGCCGAAAAAGATCCGGTCACCTTAAAACAGGAAAAAAAAAAAAGGTAGCCACACATTTCTGAGCCAGCAGAAAAAGCCTGCTCACAATCCTCTCCATACAATGGGTTCATGTCGACTCCTTCGCTGAGAGGAATTGGGATAACTGCAAATGTGGGATGAGTTTTTCTCTTGAAAAATGTGGCTGGGGCATCAGCCCAAAAAAAAAAAAAGGGGACGCTTTGATTAAACAGTTTTGGGATATGTTATCCTTCTCCTTCTTCTTCATTTCTTCTTGTCTTCTCTTCTTCTTTCTTCTTCTTCTTCTTCTTCGTCTTCTTCTTATATTATTTATTCTTGCAGACAGATGGCTTTTAATAGGGTAAACCTGCATCAATACACTTTTGTTCGTTCCAGACTTGTCACTTTGGAAAGAACTGCTTTTAGAGGTCTGTTGCATACTTTGATATAAGAGTTTCGGGCATGGACACACACACCACACACAAACACACACACACACACACACACACACAAATCACACAACAGAGCGCACGAGAATCCATAAAGCGGTGAACATGAGGGTTTGATGATGCGGAGCATAGGTGAGCCCATGCATGAGAGGGACAGGGTTAAGGATGGCGCGGGGATGTCTGTTAAAGAAATGAACCAGCGAAGCAGACGTATACGATTTACCCACTACCATTAACTTGCAGGGGAAAACATTTTCAGCAGAGTGAGTCAAACAGATTTAAGTTGTAATAATTAAAGTATTAGAACACTAATCCAGAAAGCTCAAAGGAAATGACTAGTATCAAGATGAATGAATATATCTTTGCTGTCCAACCTCTGCGCACCCTTCAGAGGCAGTGCACCCACGCCGCTCATTCCGACACCCAGTCCACAGCCACAGCCCGGTGCAGTCAATGTCAAGTCGTCAAGAGGCAACCCACCGGAGGAGACACTGCACTGCTGCCGAGTCACTTCGGTGGTGTTCAGTGGCGCTGTTCTGATCTAACATACGCAGGACACCACCTACTAAGCCCCTACTGACGACAATAATTGCTTAGTCGCGGAGCCGGCGTGAGTGAGCTCTCTCTCCCGGAGGGCGCCACCACGTCCGTCCAACGACAGCCCCCATGGACTCGCCGATACCGGTGACCCCGACGGAACCAAAACCAAGGCCACAGACGTGGAGAGGACATCGAAATTGAGGTCACCATGAGAGCAGGGCATGAAGGGCCACAGAATTTGAGACATTTTTTTTTTTAATGCTGATCGATGAGAATGAGGATGATTAAGATGATGCTACGGATTTCCATTTCGGTCTGAGACTACATGACAGGGCTGTACTCTACGCTTCCTTTCATAATATATCCCGGGGTCAACCAGGCCCGAGAGATACAGGCACCTGCAGTGTTGGTCAGGAAATTTGAGCAACACTCTCAGAAACGCATCCATTAAGTGGATGAAAACTCGACTGTGTGGGTCCCAGTCTTCCCAACTGAGTCCGCAGCAAACTCAACTCTGGGTAGGAGCCGGTAGGGGCAGAAAACCCACATGACTCTGATGGATTCGAACCCACGACCTCCCAGCCGGGAGTCCGCGACGCTAA
>JADBJO010032442.1:0-15684 GCA_016801955.1 Conus betulinus
TTCGATCCCAGTTATAAACATGAGGTTGATTTGGTTTTTGCTTTTCTCTTGAGTGGTTGTAACTGTAGTTATCCGGTCATTTGAAATCTAGACAAACCCCACTTACATACCTCCAACTTTTTAAATGATTGGCTTTTTTCTTCTTTGTTTGGTTTGGTTTTCGTTTTTGGGGGGGGGGGGGGGGGGGGGGGGGGGGGGGGGGGAGGGAGGGATGTGGGGGCGGAAGGTAGATACTGTTTAAATTAATTTCTGTTCTATTCCTCTCCCTTCCCTCCAGTGCAAGGTCTTGATTCCGATGGATCAGAACACATTACTATCACGATGACATCAAAGTCGTGGGGTTATGTTTCAACAAACAGTTTCAATTCACATGATAATGTAGTTTGGCAGAGAAGTGTGTCTGTTCCGAAAGAAAAACACGGTTACATCAGCTTTTAAGAGGTGAAAAAACACGGTTTGGTTTTCTTCTGCTTCTTTATCATCACTTTCAAGTTTATGACCATTTCCATGGCCATTTTGTGGAGCGAAAGGTTTGCGTCTGGAGTAGTATTAAAAAACCATGGCCTAACTTTCTCTTTGTGGGTAATCTTTCCAAATTCAGTGTTTTGAAAATACTTCTTAATCCTAGGAATTGCTTCAACCAAACTTGTTTTCAGCTTTTCTTTTCTTTTTTCCTGACAGGGAAACGCCCGCCAAACTGTCTAGTGAGTTACTGAACTGTTCAGTGGAGCACTACTCCAGTTTTTCACCACCATCTGAGCTGCAACATGAGAATGGAGTGTGAAGATGGACGGGATGAAACTGAACACTGTCCCTTCAGCAGTCCAGAGTGTCAGGGTGGGTGTCATTTTACAACACCTGTTTCACAATAGCGAATAGTCTCCACGGATATCACAGCCTTAAAACCGATCTATAGAAATAGGGAATGAGTTTGCAATATACTGGGGGGCGCTCTGATGATCTTCAACACAGTGGGCGAGTCGATTGATGTGTTTCACAAACTAACAAGTAAATACGTGTATGGACTCAAAGCACTGGTTTGGTTGTCTACAAATGTTCAGTCAGTATCTGCCATATACAGACATGGAGTTATTGGCAGAAAAAAGAATTGCTCTTCATTCTTTTCATCTTGAATACTTGCATCCCTCAAAGAAAGGGATGTTTGACACTGTCTCTTAGACACAAGGTATCATTTCACAGTGTTTCCTGTGAACAAACAGATAAGCTTCAATCTTATGGGGCACTTTGTGAATTCAGGAAAAAACAAGACACAAGAAACTTTTATGATTCAAAGAGAATTTCCCTGCACCCAAAAGAATTTAATGTTGCCCATGAGACAACACTCTGTGACACAGTGCCATAATGGTCATGTGACACATACGTTTCTGTTGTCTGATGTCACTCAATACAAGCTGTGCATCCAGAATGACAGGTCAAATGATCTTTCTGATCCAGACTCGCCATTTAATGTCATCAACAGAACAGATCACATTAATATAACCCCCACATACACCTGCAGTGGCAAAGCTAATTCTGTGTCATACACATTAGTATGTAACTTTATATCTGATTGTCATGATAACTATGATGAATCCTTCTGTAAGCATCCCCTTTGTATCAAATCATTCACATGCACTAATGGTCAGTGTCTAAAATTTGAAATGGGTGTGTGATGCAATGTTTCATTGTGTGGATGAATCTGACGAAACATCTGTTCGTTCATGCGCAACGGGCGAATAAAGGAAACATTTTATCCGCCACCTGCTGCTATCAATTTCAATGGTGTGAAGCAGTTCAGGTATACCCCGATGACTTCCAACGAGTCCCTGTCCCAATAGTCACTATCATTGTTCTGGAGAGGCTGACTACTGCCTGCCTGTCTATACACTGTGCAATGGCATGTGTATGACTGTATTTATCGAGAGGATGAAGAAGGGTGTGCAGGTATGAAATGCCCTGGATTGTTTAAGTGCAGATCATCCACTATGTGTTTACACATGATCACATTTGTGATGGTTGGCCTCACTGTCCAATGTACGATGATGAATTATCATGTGACATAACATGCCCTGTGGGCTGTCTGTGTCGAGGTCACACGTTTCTATGTCATCAGCCTTTCACTGCAGCTCTGTACTCTCAGCTGCGCTGCTTGGACGCCACCGGGTCAGGTCTAACACTGTCGGATGTGAGCAATAATGCTTACCTTGTTTACCTGAATCTTGCCCGGTGTTCTTTGACTATTCTGCCAGGTATGAATTTGTTGAATTTAAAGGCTTTGGACCTCAGTGGCAACAACCTCCAACATGTCAATCCTGCCGTTTTCCATGGACTAGAAAAAACCTGCAGATATTGTCCCTGTCCAACAACCCATTGTCCGCATTCTGCACTGACCACTCATCTGTTGTTGTCATGCCTGCACTCACAGAGATAGACCTGTCCCACATCACACTGACAGTGTTTAATGTCACTGTCTTGTCGACATTTATCAGTTTACAGAAACTGAATTTATCTTTCACTTCCATTCACACGATCAGTCATCATGGTGGATTCCAGGCAACACCACAGTTAGTTCAACTGTACATGGACAAGACACCCTGTTAAGATATTTCCACCTGACATTTTCAGTCATCTTTTACACCTGCGTACCATTTCGACAGAAAACTACAAACTTTGTTGTTCCGAGACACTGCCCCAGAATTTCGATTTGTATGATTCGTCTTGTAGTGCACCCAACAGATGAAATTTTCTTCATGTGAAGATTTATTGCAATCATGGACATACCGTGGATTTCTGTGGTTGATTGCTTTTCTGTCTCTTACTGGCAACATCTTCTGTTTCTGCGCACGTGTTTTTGCAAGTAACAATATGTCATCGAGCGGATACAGAGTGTTCGTCACAAACCTTACCATGGCTGATCTGCTGATGGGTGTTTACATTGTTTTCATTGGAACAGCTGATGTACAGTTCCCGGGCAGGTATCTCTCTATTACGATGAAACATGGAAGAACAGCGTGGCATGTAAAGTAGCTGGGTTTTCTCTTTGTCATCCAGTGAGATATCAGCTCTGACCATCTGGCTCATCACGACCTGATCGTTTCGTTGTCCTTCGTTTTCCGTTCAGCACATTGCGGTTTGAAAACACATCAGCAGTTGTGGCTTGCCTATTAACCTGGATGACAGGGTTGATTCTCGCCTTGCTGCCTTTACTTCCCGTGACATCACATTGGGAATTTTACAGCCAGACAGGTATTTGTATGCCTTGCCAGTCACAAGACATTATTTCAAAGGAAAAACGTATTCCTTCAGTATCTTAATCGTCTTCAATTTAATTCTGTTTTTAATCATCTCTACTGGCCAGATCTTTATTTACCAGACAATACAGAAGAACACTCTAAAAACTAACACTTCTAAAATGTCTCAGAATATGATCATAGCTCGACGTTTGATCACTGTTGCAGTTACAGATTTTATGTGCTGGTTTCCCATTGGACTGTGTGGGATTTTGGCATTAGCAGGTATTCCTATACCTGGAGAAATTAATGTGGCCCTGGCCATATTCGTCATGCCTCTGAACTCTGCTGTTTAACCCTTTTTGTTTATACGCTCAACACGTTAACTGAGAAAAGGAGGAAAATGTACGAATCGAATTTTTTCAAATGGTTGGAATCACATGTTGATACCTTTGATGTGTATCAAGATAAATGAAATACGGTACTATATATGAACTGCACATCTCTCTCTCTCTCTCTCTCTCTCTCTCTCTCTCTCTCTCTCTCTCTCTCTCTCTCTCTCTCCGTTATTATCATTTCAGCAATGTCGATGCTCAAAAGCAAAATCTTTAACCATTGACCTTTTGACAGCGATGCCAAATAGATCACCATAGATTTAACAACTCTGGACATCGGTGCAGGGCTTCCTTCCCGCCTGCGCTACGACTCTTTTATAGTGAAGACCGGCTCACGTGCACCGATCTACTCTTTAGACCCAAGGTGGACACGAGATAGCTCAGCAGGCTGAGACGGACCCGGCAACCGTTGGGGTGTCAGTGTGTTACATTGGAGTTTTCCTCTCCTATCTTCTGGCTCAAAAGCCCGCTGTCAGAAGAACGACGGCTATTGCCCCTTAGTTGGAGCACGGGCACAGGAAACTGGCCATGTCCATGGACCCAGGGTCTGCGCACGACGAAGCCCTCCTCTACTCCTGGCACTTGGGGGGATTTGGAATCAGAGTTGTCCTTCTCCTAGGTGAACTGCCTGACAAGGCTAACGAGTTCCATCTACCCGGCTTTGAAATCAGAGTTGTTCTCCTCCTAGATGAACTGCCTGACAAGGCTAACGAGTTCCATCTACCCGGGTTTGAAAATCAGAGTTGTCCTTCTCCTAGATGAACAGCCTTCCCAGGCTCATGAGTTCCATCTACCCATAGCAACCGGTTGTGGCGCCGGTGATCCACCTCGCCCCTTTCTTCTCTGTAGACAACAGGTTTGCCGGGCATAGAAGCTAAACCACACGGGAAGGCCAGGAGTTGGACTTGGTTGTCAGAGACTATATTTTGCGATTTGCTACATGAGGAGCACTTTTTAGGCTGCGGGAGCTAATCCCACATCCACCCCTCGGCTTGACAACCCTTCGTGTAACCTAAGTCTGGACAGTAATACACACAATAAAACGTTTGATACAGCCATTACATATGTTTCTCAATTTTCTTATATGTGACTTCCACCACGGAATGGGTCGCTTGTCATCTCTCGGGTTTTCAGTTAGCAGGCAAAATAGGCAGTACGGGTGTCAGGAGTCGATTTTGAGATTTGGACCCTAGCTGATACTATAAGTTTCCTGCACAAAATATACTCAGTGAATTGTTTACATTTGACTGCTTTTTGTATTAAAATGACATTAAAAACCTGTATTAAATGACATTTTAAAACACCTAATGTGTTAATATTACGTTGAATGTGTACATCTGTTTTTGTTCATTTTCTCAAAAGCGCTTTTCAGAGGGACCATCTTTGAAACACTGTATCTTAAAAAACTGAAAGTCAGATTCAAAAATGGTCTTCACCTTTGAAAAGAGTAGAAAAAAATACTTTTAGAAAATATGTTTATCTTTGAAACGCTTAACTATGACAAGCGACTCATTTTGTGGTGGAAGGTGACATATATGACATGCCCCTCTGAATCAGTATGCACATACTTGCATTAGTCTTTTCCACAGTCACAGGATAATGCTTTCCTTCAATTCATATTCATCAGAACTTCTGGATGGGGGCATGCCTGGAGAACTTGGCAGTTGATGCAATGTCTACAAAAGAAGAAAAACTGTCATTTGTCATGCCTAAATTAATCTTTAAAAGTTTAAGTAATATATCTGCTAAACATGAACAAACGAATCGCAAGACAAAACACGACACGTTTCGACCCCTTAAGTCATCTTCAGGCAAGGTAGACAACACTCAGGACAAAAAAATGGAAGAGATAACTGATTGCTCCGTCTTCGTTTTCGTTGTCCCGAGTGTTGTTTCTCTTGCCTGAAGAAGACCTCAGGGCCTGAAACCTGTCGTGTTTTGTCTTGTGATTTGTTTGTTCATATTAAGGTGGATACATTACTTTCATTTTTTAAGATTTGTTTAGATTTCATCCTGCTGTCACCTCACTTTGCAAACATGCCTAAAGTGGTCGCCATTCTGGTGTGAGTGTATATTCATGACATCCGAGTCCAGAGAGACAAACTGTCAATCTTATTTGTTCTATCTTTTAAGTCAGCTGTGCACCCATTAAGGTTAGGGTACTCAGCAAGCCAGAAAAAACAGTCCACAAGAAAATCTGGACGAGTATCTCATTAGACAAATCTTGGTGAGTGGAGTAATTGAGTAAAAAACTGATGATTCCCAAGTTGAGATGTGTGGTGGCTTATCATGGTCGCTAGTTTCAATCACAGAACTGCTTTGCCCTCTTACTTTCAGAGGGGCCTGTAGTTAGCATCTGCTTGCCAAGCTGAGGGCTGAGTGTTTGAACCACTCGTTGGGGGCAGATTCTTATGACTTGAAAATACTCTCAGTCCACCCAGCAGTTTACTGGTACCTGATTCAGATCAGAGAGGGTTAAGGGGACAGAAGGAGAGGGATCACTCCTGCCTTCAATGATGCCATGCCCAAGACACAGTGAACCTCTGACAGATCACTTGTTCCTTGGGCCATAAGGTAATGGGAATTTAACCTACCCCGTCTTCCAAAGTAGGCAGCGTATTCATCAGGCCAACACTGCTAGGGAGATAGACAGAGAGACCGAAAGAAACACACACACACACACACACACACACACACACACACACACACACACACACACACAGCACACACACACACAACACACACACACACACACACACACACACACACACACACACACACATAGCGAGAGACATAGAGAAAAACAGCCCTTTGTGTATTTCCAACATAACAGACATACACTGTATGGTTATTCAGTTCTTCATACTGACAATCATTATATAACATTGAAAGAACATAAATCTTCATTTTCTACTTCTACTCCAAGATACATATTCCAATAACTTGTATCAGAAGAAGAAAAGGGAGGTGGGGCTTTTCTAAGCATGTTAAACAATACAAATAAGTATGCACATTTTGAAAAGCAAACAAACAAAACCTTACATTAAAAACAGAAAGATACAAAAGTTTGGAATAACAATAATAAATTAATCCACCCAAAACAAAATAAGCTAATTTCTTGTCATAAGTAATTACATGTCCCCCCCCCCCTCCCTCTCTCTCTCTGTCTCTGTCTGTCTGTCTGTCTGTCTCTGTCTCTCTCTCTCTCTCTCTCTCTCTCTCTCACACACACACACACACACACACACACACACACACACACACACACACACACGCACACACACACGCACACACACACACACCTGCTCACTACAAATACAGTCTTTTTGAATACCATCCTCATCTTTGTTTCTGTTTTCAAATACACTTGATCCTATAGATTTACACCCCAGCTCCACTAGTTTTCTTTTCTAAGTGTGTTTACGAGTTCGTGTGTGTGTGTGTGTGTGTGTGTGTGTGTGTGTGTGTGTGTGTGTGTGTGTGTGTGTGTGTGTGTGTGTGTGTGTGTGCGTGTGTGTGTGTGTGTGTGTGTGTGTGTGTGTGTGTGTGTGTGTGTGTGTGTGTGTGTTGTGTGATTATTAACGTCTTTCCACTAATCGTGATATTAGACAACTGTGTGTGTGTGTGTGTGTGTGTGTGTGTGTGTGTGTGTGTGTGTGTGTGTGTGTAAGTGCATGTGTCTGATCGTGTGTGTGTGTGTGTGTGTGTGTGTGTGTGTGTGTGTGTGTACATCAGTGTGTGTGGGAGGATGGCTGGGACTGAGGAGGGAATGTCAGGTGGTGTGCAGAAAGGAAAGAAGGGGACTAGACTGCACATCACTGCATGAACAGCACCACTTCTCGGTGCGCTCTATAAAGTTCAGGTAACTTTCTGTACAACCTCTCTATGTTATGCACCTATCATCTTCTTTGATGCCCTCTGAAACAACAGCTGTAGTCTGTGACCTTTCAAGGCAGGTCAAAAATGAAATACCTACAATAAAGGTATGTCATAATAAGGCACAAATGTACAGACTAAAGGCCTGTGCTAAATATTGCTTGTCATTAAGTTATTTTGCCCTGTCTATGGAGTTTAGATGTCAAAGGTACATCCAAGATAGATTGGAAAACCCAATTTGCATTTATCCTCTTCTAATAACAAGTTTATATGACATGGACAGAAAGGTACACATTACTGTACATGATTCTATTCAAAGTGTTATCAACAGACACTAAAAAAATGCCGGTAAATGATAAGCTATTATACAAAATTAAGACAGATACTACAAGACCATTTACTTATGGAAAACAACAGATATACTTGATAATTCCAAACTTTCTACATCCAAGGCAGTTACGGTAGTTGCTGGCGCTACAATGTTCAATGCTAATCTGTTTGGCACAACCTCAGCTTATTTCATGATAAATATGTATGCACCATGGTTATACACTGTCAACATACACAAATACACAGTATATATATTACATATCACAGGATACGCTGGCTGTCATATAAATGTGAAATGAATAAGACAGACCAAATTAAGACACAAAAAATGACCCCCGACTCAAGCAAACAACACAAATGATATTAAGTTACAAATTGAAAATAAGTGGTACACACGCGTGTGCACTCAAGTAAAACAGCTTGTGTACCAAGCAATTATGTTTTGTAGAGAGAAAAAAAAATTAGCCTTCTCAAGGTAACAGCCTAGTTTCACAAAGACCATTTTATATTAACCAAAGGCTACAATTTGTGTATTTGTAATTCATTATCTCACAGTCTGACTAGACTACCAAAGTCATATGATGATCGAAAACCATTTAAAAGAGTCAAACAAAAACTGCACATGAAAACAAGCGAAAGGCAGTAAACTAAGAGAAATAACCAAACGACCCGAAAAAATGTGGAGAAAGAAGCGTTCCAATTTACTACACATCCTACTCTGGGGATTAAAGTACAAGAATGATTTCAGCAGAGTAGCAGTTTCTGTACAAAGAAGTCAAAGAAGATAACTGATTGGTTCGTCTTCCTGCTCTGTCAAACTCGGCAAGATCTTCGTGAAGACACCAGTGTAAGGAATCCTTCATAACTTGTTGTTCATGTTTAAAGACAGCCAAATGTTTCATCATCATTTACTACACCAAACGCAACCACAACAACAACAAAAACGGCAGCCAACAAGTATAAGGCACAGGCAGAGATTCCAATAGCAGATCAAAAACAAACCTTGTGACAAACGCACTCCATCCCCAAAATAAAATCAAGAAATGAGAAACGAAACGATGACAATACCCGCGGCAAGACAGTTTTAGCTTTCAGTTTCCAGAAGCTTTCTTACATTTGAGGTTATTTACTGGAAAAACAGCCTTGAAAGGGTCCTGGGTGGTCAGCCGGGCTATGATAAATTGGACACAGAAACTTGAGAAAGTCGAGGTCGAACTCATGGAACCCATGTGGCAGACAGACACCTTCACACTAGCAGAGACCTGCATGAATACGAAATGGACAGTGAATCTTTAAACCACAGTTCACTGAAAATAGTCTGTAGGATCTTGAACATTTATGTTAACAAGATACAAAAATACCACCGAAAAAAACAAAGAAAATGAGGCACTATTCGTGAAATCATGTTATGTAGAAAAAAACCAGTTTGCCTCCAAGTAACCGTAGCAAAATGCAGTGAATAATTATCTCTCAAAGGTTTAAAAAAAGGAATCTAGTTCACTATGATTTTAAAATTCTGTCCCAGACCATTCACATTTGTACCTCCAAAATCCTTCATTTAACAAAATCATCAGCCTATTTTCCAGTGAACCCTTCATGAAAAGCTGTGAAATACTCGTACTTGCCAAAATACTCAAAGAAATACCCCCCCCCACCCCCCCCCCCCCCCCCCACACACACACACAACACACATTCACAGATAAATGTCACACACTTGCACTCAAATGCAGTCATGCGCGCGCGCGCGCGCACACACACACACACACACACACACACCACACACACACACACACACACACACATTCATTCATTCATTTCATTCATTCATTGACGAAGTCATCCCCACCCCATCTGATGAAAGGAAGACGACAAAGTGACAAGAAATGACCAGAGCAACAACCTGGATGAAGGGAGATGCCTACATGTCAACTTCTACTTCATGCTGCTTAAAGTACAAGATCTTATTTTCACCGTTGAGCTGAGTTTGTTTTCAGTTTTTTTCTCATCTCACAGTTTGACATCAAGAATTACTTTCATTCAGAACCATACTTTTTGGACAAAAGGTGTTTTTAATTGTTGGATTGCATTCTCTTCTTCTTCTTACTCCAACTCACTGAAGAGACTGTGAGGCACTGAAGACCTTTGCTTAAAGGATCCTTCACTCGGTCAGATATGAACCAAGTTTTGGGTCACTGCAAATGGTTTCCCTGTCCATCCTTCAATGTTAGAGGTCCTTTCTTTTTTCCTTCTTCCTCTCTCTCTCTCTCCCTCCCTCCCTCCCTCCGTAGTTCTGAGGAGTGTCATTTTAGGAAGAGTGCCACGATCTTCTTCATGGCAAATATCTTTTTCCTTCATGTAAAAGGTGGTTTGAAATGAACAGTACTCTAATTTTGCTGCAGATTATTGAAATGCTTTTAATTCATATGCCTCAGCCTCTGGCTGCCTTGTTCCTGACTGCCAGAGGTTTATCTCCTCTTCTTGTCTGATTCACAGTGAAATATGTTTATCAATGCATATGAACTGCATGCTATTCAAGCCTGATAGATCAAATAATGCAGTTGCCATTATTTCTATCCACGGACTCATTATGATCTGGGTGTGGACCCCTGCACATTATGAATGTTTGGTACTTTGATAAATGATTCAACAAGGGCACAGGAACTAATTAGGTCTGTGTATAAGTAGGTCAACAACACAAGTGAATGCCAAGCTCATCAGTCACACCCATGGTGCTTAACATCAGTCATACCCATGGTGCTTAACATCAGTCACACCCATGGCGCTTAACCTCAGTCACACCCATGGTGCTTGTCACATCCATGATGCTTAACATTAAAGAATAATGATGATCTGATCAGAGTTTTAGAAAATAGCGATGGCTTCAAATAGCAGAGTTACTGCAATCTTCAAAACAGTTCATTAATACTCTTTGGTAACAAGTACAATACACAGCTGGCTGGCAGATGGTCTTCTGCATGAATGTTGTAAATGACATAACAGCAAGTATCTTTTCAAATTTACATTAAAATAAAAGGTACTAAGAATTAAGGATCAGAGTTCTGCAGCAGTAAATCAATTTTCAAAACTAAATTTTCCACTAAATGTAAAGTTATATTCAAAACGAACATCATGGATGATTAATATAATGTTAACTGTGATGTCATGTATAATTTAACACAATGGTGAGTATTGCTACAAGTTCGCTGAAGTTTTTTTTTTTAGAAGCTTCACTAAAAAAATGACATGGAAAATCATTTATAAATAGTTACAACCGTTAAAACAACAATGACCATCTAGAAGAGAATTATGGACAAAAATCACATCAATGGAATGTTTGAGTCAGTTTACAATTATTATTTCACAATAATCTGACGAGTGAGACATCCAACAAACCTCATTAATATCAACATCCAGCCACAGCTCAGCTCTGTATACTCTGTGAAATAACTGCATTGAGTTTTGAAACAACCATACAAGAAACTGAATCACAGTTCGTGCTTGGCAAATGCTGCATCAGTCACGTAATGAGGTCATGGTAGCAGACAATGGCTTCACACCACTCGTCAGTCATCATAGTGGACTCTCTTTTTCTTGCCAATTGCAGTTTTTGCTCTGCAGCAAGTCACTGCAACACAAGCGTTTTCTTGTTTTAAAAAAATGCAAAGTATGTAAACGTACTCCCAGTTTATCTTCCTGAAAAAACGTCACAATCAAACATGCGTCATAATGTATTTAACGTCACAATCAAACATGCATCATAAAGAAATATTCCATAAAGAAGAAAAACTAATTGGGGCCATTATAGCTGTTAGTAATGGCTATTCGGGTAAAATAAAACATCGGGCATCATCCGTGACTCATAATGATCATACCTATAAATTTCCAGAAAGATCGGCCCAGACGTTTTGTCTGGAGCGAGTGGAACACATTTTGACCACGGACAGACAGACACACAGACAGACACATAGACAACATTTCTTTTGCTCCCATTGTAAAGCACTCCCTGTTCTATAAGAACTGGGAGTACAAAAAAAGAAGAAGAAAGAGAATACCTTTTGGAACAGAACTATATGCATCTCTCTCCGCTTGTGTATGATTTTTCAAGAACCTTATTTCCTTGAAATTTTACAGAAAGAATATTTTTGGGCGATGAGTGTGTCTTGGCTCAATACAGAGCAAATATGTCAGGGAGATGATCTTATTGCTTGAGGTGGTGTTCTAGGGAGTATTTTCTTTTAGGAATATTGTGTACGCATACATATGCCTATGTGCTTTGTGTGAGAATGGGGATGCTCATGTACATACATGTGTCTGCGCACTCCGCCATCACACTCGGTTCTGGGCTGCTCTGAATGCCTGTCCAGTTGGTCCCCTGCCTCTTTATCTCTGCCACAGTATCTTGCCTCTGGTTGCTGCGATGTCGGGCCTCTTCCTTTTCCCCTGCAGGTTCCATGTCAGGGCTTGACGTGTAATGCTGGATGCTGGGCTTCGTGAGAGTGTGTCCAGTCCAGCCCCACTTCCTCTGCAGAATCTGCTTGGTCACTGGTTTCTGTCCTGCTTGCTTTCATAGATCTTCATTGTTGATCGTCTCTGGCCATCTGATTTTGAAGATGCGCCTCAGACAGGTGTGATGAAGGTCTGAATTTTTTGCTGTATTGCCTTGGTCGTTCTCCAAGTCTCGCAGCAATAGAGCAGAACCGACTTCATGTTTGAATTGAAGATACGCAATTTTGTTGTCTGATGATCTCTCCTGAGGCCCAGATTTTCTTAAGCATGATAAATGCTGCTCGCGCCTTGCCTATCCTGGCCATGATGTCTCGGTTCGGTGCCCCCCTGCTTGTCAACTGCGCTTCCCAAGTAGACAAAGGAATCTACTTCCCTGATGGGCTCGCCTCCGACTGTGACTGGGCTGCTGCCTGTGGTGTTGATCTTCATCAGCTCGGTCTTCTTCTTGTTTATCTTGAGCCCTGTTCCTGCTGATGTTGTCTCAAGATGGGTGGTCTTGTCCTGCATCTGTGTGTGACTGTGGGGAGGAGAGAGTGCCAGGTCGTCAGCAAAGTCAAGGTCATCTAGCTTCATGATCCAGTCGATGCCCAGGAGGAAGAGGAAAGGTGACAACAGACATCCCTGGCGCACTCCTGTCTTCACCTCAAAATCGTCTGACAACTGGCCTGCATGAGCCACCCTGCAGTTCATATCCTGATAGGTGCACCGGATGAGAGAGATGATCTTCTCTGGTATTCCATAGTGTCTCAGTAGCTCCATAGTGTCTCTCTATCTACACTGTCAAAGGCCTTTTCATAGTCGATGAAGTTGATGTAAGGGGCGAGTTCCACTCCAAGGAATGCTCGATGATGATCCTGAGGCTGGCGATCTGGTCGGCACACAGGATCTGTTTCGCCGGAAGCCCGCCTGCTGGTCTCGGAGCTTTGGATCAACTGCTTCCTTCATCCCTTCCAATAACACTCTGTTTAGAACCTTGCCTGGCACTGACAGGAGCATGATCCCTCTATAGTTACTACAGTTGGTAAGGTCTCTTTTCTTTGGCAGTTTGATGACATTGCCTTCCCTACACTCTGCGGAGATGTTCTCTTTTTTTTCCCATATCTTGCTGAAAAGGCTGCACAGTAAGTTGACAGCTATACCAACATCCTCTTTAATGGCTTCTGCTGGGATCTCATCAGGTCCTGCTGCCTTCCCATTCCTCAGTGTCAGGGTGGGCCTTTCTGATCTCTGCTTTCAGTGGTTTCTCGCAGTTGATGGGCAGTACTGTTTCTGCTGGTGGGATGTCGGGTTGTGCTTCAGGGGCGGAACGGTAAGTAGTATTCCGTGAAGTGCTCTGGCCATCGCTTCAATTGATTTTGTTGTTGTGAGGGACTTTCCGTTTTGTCTGTGACTGGCTTGCCAGTCTGTTGGAACTTGCCCGCCCAGCTTCTTTGTGGTGGTGTACAGCTCTCTCATGTTGCCCTGTCTCTGCATCCTCTGCTTCTGGCAAGTCTGTCAATGAAGTCCTTATCTTTCTTCACACTTTTCTCACTTCTTTGTCCGCCTGGGTGTAGTCTTCTTGGGCGTGTGCTTTGCTTGATCTTGTCCACTCATATTCAGTGTGGGCTTCTCCTCTTTCCTTTTGTTCAGTTTGTGAATAGTTATCATCAGAAATCCACTCCTTGTGTTCAGTTTTTCTTCTTTCCAAGTACCTCCTCACAGGTCTCATGTCAAAGTTTCTTGGTATGTTGCCACTGGTTCTTGATGTCTGTGCTCTCCTCTTTAAGCAATTCTTCAAGTAGCTTGGAACCTGTTCGTAAGACTGATCTGAAATTTCTCCTTTATTTCTTTACTGCTAAACAGCTCCACATTATATCATGTCCTTGCTGCATTTGTTGAAGTGTACTTCTTGAGTCAGAGTCTCACTGTTGTCATAAACAGGTGGTGGTCTGATGACACGTCAGCACCCTCATCACCCTCACATGCCATCATGATCGCATGAATATCCTGCTGATGCAGATGTGGTCGATCTGGTTCTCCGTGACGTGGTCTTCGGATCTCCAGGTCTACAAAACGTTCCCCTTTTTTTCTTCTTTTTTTTTCAGGGAAGCAGTCAATGTCAAGTCGTCAAGAGGCAACCCACCGGAGGGGAGGAGACACTGCACTGCTGCCGAGTCACTTTGGGTGGTGTTCAGTGGCGCCTGTTCTGATCTAAACATACGCAGGGACACCACCTACTAAGCCCCTACTGACGACAATAATTGCTTAGTCGCGGAGCCGGCCGGCGTGAGTGAGCTCTCCCTCCGGAGGGCGCCACCACGTCCCGTCCAACGACAGCCCCCATGGACTCGCCGATACCGGTGACCCCAACGGAACCAAACCAAGGCCACAGACGTGGGAGAGGACATCGAAACTGAGGTCACCATGAGAGCAGGGCATGAAGGGCCACAGAATTTGAGAGATTTTTTTTTTTTTAATGCTGATCGATGAGAATGAGGATGATTAAGATGATGCTACGGATTTCCATTTCGGTCTGAGACTACATGACAGGGCTGTACTCTACGCTTCCTTTCATAATATATCCCGGCGTCAACCAGGCCCAGAGAGATACAGGCACACCTGCAGTGTTGGTCAGGAAATTTGAGCAACACTCTCAGAAACGCATCCATTAAGTGGATGAAACTCGACTGTGTGGTCCCAGTCTCCCAACTGAGTCTGATGTCATTTGCTCCTCTTCTGTCTAGAACCGATTGTACTTGCTGGTAGAAATCATAGTTTATTTTCCTCGCACTGCATCATTTGTGGGAAGAGTAGCATTGGACTGTTGTTTCAGCTTGATGTCGTATTGGTGCTAAACTTGGCCTGTGATGATGCGGAGAGTTTGATAGGTTCCCCAGCCGATGAGTGCACGCTGCTGTGACTCTGAGTCATCAGCATTCAGGGACACCCTTCGTCGTATGGGGGGCTCATCCTCTGTTTGTCCAGGAGTCCAGCAGCAGCTTTCTCGATGAAAGTCTCAGCTGTCATGTTGGAGTACCTTGTCTTACCTAAGTACCAGGGAACTCATATCCTTGTGGTCTTCATTCTCTCTGGCGATCTGGAGGATTCTAGCCGCTTCGTACATTGTTCTGATGTTCGAAGTGGATATCCTGTGTGATTTCCTGGGGGGTCAGAGTGGGGGGGTTCGGTCTTGTCTTGAGCTTCGGATTTGCGGCTTTCAACAAAAACGCCCTGACGTCATGAGTCTCTGGGACGGAGAGACCTTCCTCTCCCAGGTGATTGATTCTTGGTTTGGATGTAGTCAATGCTTCTGTAACTTGCGGGGTTTGCTAGGAAGGAGGTGTTAGCCCTATTCAAAACAGTATTAA
>JADBJO010032443.1:0-5000 GCA_016801955.1 Conus betulinus
GGAGAGAGAGAGGGTCAGGGAGAGAGAGAGAGAGCGAGAGAGAAAGAGAGAGAGACAGAGGAGAGAGGGAGTGAGAGAGAGAGAGAGAGAGAGAGGGAGGGAGAGGGAGAGGAGAGAGAGAGAGGAGGAGGGGAAGGAGAGAGATGAGGACGAGAGAGAGAGAGAGAGAGAGAAGGTGGTGGGGGGGTGTGAAGGGGTGGAGGGAACAGGTAGACAGACACAGAGAGGAAAAGGGAGGGGGAGGGGGGGGGGGGGGTGTTGATGATCTTGGTTAAATTTCTCGGTTGTAGAATCATGTTTCTATACACGTTTCAGCTAGAGATGTCAGGGTCTATGTCTGTGGCTTATGAGTTGTAACGTTGTCGTTGTTGTTCGTCTGTCGGGTCAACGAGAACACACTTCAGTCATCTTGGAGCTGAGGGGGGGTGAGGTGATTTGTGGATATGCAGGTGGCTGACCAAGCCGAAGCGTGCACGGAATGTGCGGTACAGCTTGGACAGGGAATGCCGGAGACCTGTTATTGCTTGCTGGCACATCACCATCAAAGTCGTCGCACAGAGTGACTGGCAGGTGAGCAAGGGCGGCCATGAAGGTTTGTCACCGTTCGACGGTAGTGAACCAGCACATCCACGTGGTCAGAGTGGTGGTTCAAGACAGAGAGCGTGTGCGCGTATGCGTGCGAGCGCGCGTGTATTATTGTGTGTGTGTGTGTGTGTGTGTGTGTGTGTGTGTGTGTGTGTGTGTGTGTGTGTGTGCGTGTGTGTGTGTGTGTAAGGTTGGGGTTTTACTTAGGTGGGGGTTAGGCTAAGTTATTTGGGGTTAGGTAGGAAGGTTAGGTTAGGTAGGGGGACGGGGAAAGTAGGACATACAATATTCTTGCCTTCCAGTCTTCACTTATTGAGGGTGTGGTAGGAGGAGATTGGTTTCGGTTCGTTCTGACTGTTACCCTTGTTGCTTTAGTTCTACACGAGGCAGGGCGGGGGCAGGATATCAGCTGCTGTTGTGTTGTAAATTGACGTGTTGTGACAAGGTTTAACGATGATTAAGCGCGATACAGTGAGTAGCAAAATACCACTACTCATCTTACAGCCCCTCCACATCGCACTGCTTGAGAGGCTTTGATATCTTTTCGAGCCATCAACCCTATCAATGTTGCTCAAACCTGTCCCTTGTGCTGTCAGCAGTATACTGAAAAATTTGAATTGTGGATCTATATATGTTAGCTTATATCGTACCTAGATATTGTATGGTTTACTTCCCTCCAATTCTTGGCAAAAACGGTGCAGATTTTCGCAAATGTCAATCTACTAAAAAGAAAAAGAATGGCCATACAAAGCATTCATGAGTTCAACATGTGAAGAAGGTTACATCTAATGAATTTCACATATGTGAGTATAGCATGAATTGAATCGCATCTGTCTGCACAAAATCAACTATGTGGAGGAACACGGCAGGTTCTGCCAGGGTTTGCCAACATTTTGGAAAACGCACATGGTGCTTTTCTTAATTTTTCAATGGCAAAAGGTACGATTCTAGAACTGGTGGGCAACGTTAGAATTCTAAAAAAAAAATGCCTAGATAATTCTAAAATTGCCCACCATTCCTGGAATGTTCCGTATATTACCAGTGCTAACTTTTGTGAGAACCCATCCAAGTATGGCCTTGGTTAATCCACATCATCAGAGTTTGTGGAAGCTTCTCTAACGTGCTAACTACTGTTGGGGGAATGCTAGTCAAAGCCAAACCTAGACTATAGAAAAAAAGACAGAAGTCCTCTTTAGGAAACATTCTAATCTGAGCTAGACCAAAGAGGTCGAAAACACGTTGTGTTTTGTCTTGTAATTTTGTTTGCCCCTTTTTTGTTCAGTGAATAATAATGATATTTTTAAAACGTTTTCATGTAAAAACTCAGAACTTATGCTGAAAATTTGTTAACGCCTTTCTGCCTGGGACTTAAAGACTCCTTCGGCGAATCACACGGTATTACAGAAATAAAAGATTTCATGGAACATCACTCTACACAACCGAGATGCATGCTCATACCTGTCTCAACTTACATGGGACTGACATAAACCTCAAAAGTCGAAATCCCAAAGAAAGCGTTTTTCCTCAGACCGCAGATAACATGTAGCGCACCATCATGTCCCACTCTCTCTCCGTGTTGAGACTGGACAAAGTCCCTCCTCGTCGGATACACTCCATGGCAGCTTCGTACCACGTCGTCATCGTGGGGGTATACGAACAACTCGGTGACAGCTGTCGGTCAGCCATAGATGACCCATGTCACACAGTTCAGCATTGGTGTAGGGACAGAGTTCTTCGTCCTCCCCACGAAGACAGTTCCACCTGTTGTTACAAGGAAAGTGGCCGGCAAACTCCTTCCAAAAAGGCACGGAACAGTTCCAGCTATTACCCTTATCGTAGAAATCCTCTTCAGCGAATCGGTTCATGGTCAGTATGACGTCTTCGCTCACCTTCTTCAGAAGCCGTGACAAAGGATGCACGGTGAACTTCATCCGGAAGCCCTCATCAAGCTCCTCGTTGGTGGACCCTGTCAGGAAACGTAAGTGTACATTCCGGGTGTGGATAGTCTGCGGGGGTGGATCCTTGGTGCACGAGAACGAATTCTTCGTCTTCATTGAATAGGGGCCGCGTTCGTAGAGTGTCAGCTGGGCCCAGGACATGCAGCCTGACCGGAAAAGTTCTGGGAAGCTGACCATGACTGCCGAACCGTTCGGCACCTCCAGTTCTGCCCAGCTGTTCAGATTAGTGGAGTAAGGTGTGGCCCATCCCACAGGGAGACTGGATATAGCCTGGAAAGGATTGATGGGGAAAAGTAGACAACATACACACTCACATGCAAACAAACAGACGCGTACGCGGGGCCGTGCGTACGCTGCACACACACACACACACACACACACACACACACACACACACACACACACACACACACACACACACACACACACACACGCACGCGCGCGCACGCGCGCGCGCGCGCGCACAATACACACACATATACATACACACGAGCATGAGCGCGCACGCTCGCACGCACGCACGCACGCACGCACGCATCCCCCCCCCCCCCCCCCCCCCCCCCCCCACACACACACACATACATACACTCACTGACAATGGCATTGAAGCATGCAAGCGCACGGACGCACAATTGCCGGCACACATGCACGATTTGCTGTTATGTCATGAATACTGTAACCTATATTCCTTGTTTCAATTGTTTTTCCGGTTGAAAGTGGAGTGAATGTGTCGGCACACCAAAACATCAGTATGTGAGCTCATCATAATGAGTTGTGTGTGTATTTTCTGACCTATGCTGAGAGTTGCGCTAACAACAGCAGCACTAGCTAGACTAAGACCTGTCAGGAATGACAGAAACATCACAATCGGTTCCAAGATCAGACTGTTGCGCTCCATGGTCATTGCCATATTTCTCTATGCCTGTGAAACGTGGGACAGCTGAACTTGAAAGAAGGCTTCCGACATTAGATATGAAATACTTCCACAAGATCATTGGCATCTCATACAAAGACCACATTACCAACTTGGAGGTCCGGACCAGAGTAAGGTAAGCCATTTGATCATACGAAGACCAGTTGTCCACAGAGTAAAGAAGGACAATGAGTTGGTATGGTCATGTATCAAGATCAACAGGACTTGCCAAAACCATTCTACAAGGAACAGTGCGAGGAGGCAGGAGAGGGAGACAGAGAGAGATGGGAGGACAACATCAGTGCATGGACTGGCCTCACACTCGGCAACTGTCTAAGAGCATCTGAGAACCGGGAGGAGTGGAGGAAGCTGGATGCGAAGTCTGCTGTGGGCGTCCCAACGGTCTTCAAGACTCCGGGATAGGTGATAGGTGACAGGTGATAGGTGACAAGTGACAAGTGATAGGTGATAAGTGACAAGTGATAGGTGATAGATGATAGGTGATAGGTGACAAGTGATAGGTGATAGGTGACAAGTGATAGGTGATAGGTGACCAGTGATAGGTGATAGGTGATAGAAAACAAGTGATAGGTGATATATGATCGGTAAGAGTTCAATCACTTTTTTAATGACCTGTGTGTATATTTTTCTAACCTATGATGAGAATTCAATCTGTTTTGATCATCTGTGTGTGCTTTTGAACCTCTCTTGATAGTGGACTCCTATGGGGTGTGACAACGCTGATGCCGTGCTCGCGCGTCAGCTGAGCTATAAACCACATTAACTGAACTGAATCGCGTTGGCAAAGGGGAACATGGCCACTGGCTGGGTACAGGCGCCTGCGTCGCACTTTGTTTTGAAAGTCAGTGTGCAGTGTTCAGCCCATGGTGTTCTACGGCGTCAAACCTGACCAGAGGGTGCTGAACTGCAGATGACAGATGCAGCTTTGGGGCAGCCGTCAAGACCTCGAGAAGACTTTAGGTTTCATTGTGGCGAAGGATTGAAGATCTGACGCACCCCCTCCCCCCCCAAAAAAAAAAAAAAAAATCGAAGGCAGAAGTTTTGAGAAACTCTAATGTACCACCCCCATCACCGATCTCCCTTCCCCTTCTTCTCCCTCCACCCCCCTTCACCTTCCTGTCCCCCCTACCCCTCCTCCCCCCCTCCTCCCCATCCACCAGCCCCTTTTCCTTCTCACAATAACAACAAGCATACAAAAACAAAAAAAAAAAAAAAAAAAAAAAAACTAACCTGAATGATTCGACTCACGACGAACGTCCATCTGAGGCTGTTGTGACAATGTCACAAAGGTGATATTCAGTGGAGTAAAGAACTAAAAATAATCAATAGACCTTGAGAGATCGTCACGACCACATTGTGTTCAATCGTGCTGAAAGCATATGGAGGATTTTTTTCGCTTCCACAGCGAGATGGGAGATAGATACTGCGCCCACATCTCTTCACAAATCTCGACTTGCAGGCCCTGAACGTCATACGTGGGAGGAACGTCAAACCGCAGGACGCTGGACGGAGGCGGTATCAGA
>JADBJO010032443.1:12500-15682 GCA_016801955.1 Conus betulinus
CATAACAACCATTGCCCGCAATTGAAGAAGAACCATTTTTTTGGCGAAGAGATGTCTTGTTGAATGGTGTATTGGCCATGAACAAAAGAGCAAATATTAAAAAAAAAAAAACCTCTGTCGCCAAAAGAAGTAAGGCGCATACAGAAAGAAAGAAACATTTTCATCAGAGGAGAAATTTGACATTAAAGTTGCTGGTTTGTTTCATTGTAAAGGAGTCAGATGTGTGGTTGCGTGTGGGGCGCATGATTGTCTGTGTCTGCATGTGAGTGTGTACGTGGAGATCATTGTGTGATAGTGGCCTTCCTGGAAAATACACAGCCTAGTACCTGCTGTTCATGCTGATTTCAAAGCTCCTCTAGCTCTGCTGACATACAATATGAGCACTAGCCAGGTGGGCTGAATGGAACCCAAATTCAACAAGCACAAAGAAAATGGCTTGCTGCCCCCATGTCCATTCAAAAGCTCCATTGGCCTCTGCTGGTATGTATTATTACCACCAGCCTGTTGGAATCAATGGAAGGCAATTTCAACAAGTGCACAAAAAAATGGTTTGCTGCCCCACCTATCTCACTGACATTGTATACTGAAAATACCCTGTATCCCCCAGGAGTGGGTGAAAGCGTGTTATAACAATATTTAAAGACTTAGTGAACGCAACCCCAGAAAATAGACGAATTGACCCAGACTTTGCAGAAAAATCCACAAATCACGAAGAAAATGCTTTATTTCTGTCTAGTTACAAGAGCACTTAAATCACCTCGCTATATAAATGTGAAAAATAGAATATGGATAAATTGAGTTACAAGCGATGACGGGCAAGACAGACGGTCAGCGAACATTAAATCTTTTTTTCCTTGCAAGTTTTGACATCAGACGTCCCCCTCAACCTTTCCCTACTTGTCTGTGTCCCACCTGGGAAAAAATAATGAAACACTTTATCTAGACCCATGACCAGCATTCCAATGGCTTTTCAGTCAAGCGTCAGTGAGCTTGTATTGACTAACGTCCAAAAGCAACTGCAGCTTGTAAATATCTGTCGCAAAATGTTAAAACAAACACCTCATCCCCACTACCCCCCCCCCCCCAACCCAGCCACCCCCCCCCACTCTTCACCCCTTCCCCCTTGCCACGTTTACACCACCTCCACTTTACACAACCCTAGTTTTGATCAACATGTCCAGTCCTGTGCAAAGACTGTTGTTCTCCGTGACGAAATGTAGTGCTGTGCAAAACTCCAGAGTGCCAATCGTATCAGCAAAAGAGGAACGATAAGAGACCAGAAAACCTACTGTTGGTCTGCTGTTTTTCATTAGTATGGAAGTTTATGACCAAACACTCGTCGTGTTAGTGTCAACAACGTGTATGTTCTGTCCAAACATAATTTGCACCATGACTCCCTACAAAGATAATGATCAAGGATATACAACATTCCTAAGCTCTTTCCTTTAATTAGTTATATACCCTCTTTCTAACCACGAAATTGAGCAACAGGTTACATGCTTAGTTTGTCTGCTTCCGTCAGTCCACCATTTATCAGAATGTAGATGATAACATGATTTTTTTTTTTAAAAATTATCAACGCGAATAAAATCAGCAGGATGAACACGGTCCAACACAGCGCAGCTAGGTCTGATATCATACTATGACATATTATTTCAAGCCAATTCAAGTGCGTTTATTAGTGTTGCTGCCCTGCTTGCATGTGCAGTGATTCTCCTCCCGTTAACCAGGTTTATATGTTTACAATATACGTCCTGTTTTGTATTTTCCCTGAACTTTCTTCTTCTGGGCGATTGCCTGCTTGCGCACATACATGTAAATAGATTGATAGACAGACAGACAGACAGACAGATAAAATAAAACTTAGAAGGCCGCAGAACGAAAGAATAAAACAACCAAATTACACGACAAACACGACGCGTTTTTGACCTCTTTGGTCTTCTTCAGGCAAGACAGAATAAAGAACATTCAAGGCAATGAAAGCTAAGGACGACCAATCACTATCTCCTCAAACTGGGCACAAAATGATAAGACATTTCTGGTTTGACCGTAAACGTATATGCGCTGGTAAGCGTGTATCAATGGAATGATGCAAGTGTGTACTGTGGGCTTTCCATAGATGTGTGTGTGTGTGTGTGTGTGTGTGTGAGAGAGAGAGAGAGAGAGAGAGAGAGAGAGAGAGAGAGAGAGAGAGAGAGAGAGAGAGAGAGAGTGTGTGTGTGTTGTGTTGTTTTGTGTTTTGTTGCGTTGTGTAATGCCCGCCATTGCTGCGACTATGTTTATAGGGCTCCATTTGAGAAACAACCATTGTCAGAAAGCAACAAACAAGTACGGAAATTCAATTATGACCAGCTTACCGCATCCATCCGTTACAAATGGCGGAACTACTTCTAATTGGTAGTCCAAGTCGTCAAAGCTCTGGGCCCATCTCCATCCTTCAGAGTTAATGACCCGTGAACGCGGGCACAACTACTCGCTGTGGGCAATTTCTGCGCGTGCCTGTGACAGCGGTATATGTTCTCACTAAAGCCACTAAAGCCAGTACGTGTGAAGCAAAGAATACCGTCACCACCTGCCGCTGTGGCGAAGTGGCTTGCGTTGCGCGCGGACTCCTGGGCTTGAAGGTCGTAGGATCGATTCCCATCTGGCTTCTACCCAGAGTTGAGTTTGCTGCATGGTTAAATGGGAAGACTGGGACCTCACAGTTGAGTTTCATCCGCTAAATGGATGCATCTCTGAGAGTGGTGCTCAAATTTCCTGACCAGCACTGCAAGTGTCTTTATCTCTCAGGCTTGGTTGATGCTGGGATACATTATGAAAGCTGAAACTTGACCATACAAACACAAATTCATATTGGAAAAAGTTGTAAGGAATGGGAGTGTGGTGGTGGGCGAGAGACGAGACACTTTCAACGATAAGCAACGTAGAAAATTCACACACAGACTTATGACAATTTAGACAGATAAAACACGCCCATTACGCCATCCACATCACCAGCCGACAGTCGAAGAAAGTGGCAGTTTCTGAGCAGCACGTGCAAGTCCATCTCTCTACAAAAGTTCATCCCTACAGCCATTGGTGGATTCAATCACATGTGAAATATTCTCGCTGATAGCGATATGACATTATTGATGATGATGATGAGATGATGAGAGATAGTGTGTCGTAGTGTTGTGTGTGTG
>JADBJO010032444.1:0-7500 GCA_016801955.1 Conus betulinus
TTTTCGGTGGTTACATTTCTACTCTATAGACGTGAAGACTTTCCATGGTGTAGACTTCCAAGCTGCTCTCCAGAGAGAGAGAGAGAGAGAGGGGGGGGGGGGGTTGGGGGGTAGGGGGATTAGAGGGAGGGTAGTGCGTATCTTTAAGTCTGTAAAAACTACATCGGTGAAGAGAGAACGGGGGGGGGGGGGCGCTACTTTATGACCCCCAGTTTGTTTGTTTTTTACTTTTGGAATTGCAAGTTTGCCAATCAAGATTTTTTTTTTTAAAAGAAAGATTGTGCATGCTGTCATTCCTTTCTTCGCGTGAAGCGCATACTTCCACGCAACCTCGTGACCTCCATTCAGTCACTGACCTCATTCTAACACTAATGCTCAGACTACCACCACTCACATCTGGCGGGAAAGGAGAGAGAGAGAGAGAGAGAGAGAGAGAGAGATCAAACCCCCGTTGTGCACAGGTTAGATGTCACTATTACCCTGGGTATCTTCTCGTGTCCTACGTGAGAAAGTTATCCAGCGCGGACACAACACACACACACACACACACATCCTCCAGGCCATACAGATTGCCGAATAGGATACCACCACACATAGCGGATCATACTGTACCCATCAGAGCCTATCTGCGAGCTTTCAAAGAAGTTTCCTCTTACCGCCGCCTACTCGCCCTACCCCCCCACCCCTACTACCCACCACTCTTTTTTTTCCCTCCCCTCCCCCGTCTTCTCCTCCGCCGTTTCTATTGGAAAACCAATCGAGAGACCGATTCTGCAAGACTCGGTGAGTGTTTTTTGTAATCTATCTCTTTCCCCACACACGCTTCGACGTCACCACCACCACCCACTCCACACCACCCCACCCTCACCCCCAGAACACTACTTCGTAACCCTTCCACCATTACCACACTTTTTGTTTGTTTGGTTTGGGTTCCTTTGCTTTCCCTCACACATAACCCATTAGAAAAAAAAGATATCGCTTGAGGGACCGACACAATAGATAAAGCTAGCTGGCAAAACCTGCCCGGGCACTCTCTCTCTCTCTTGTACAAACACATGTGATCCCTTTGTTGTCTCTTTCCTTGTACCGGCTGAAGGAAATGGGGTACAGTAACCAATCCCCCCCCCCCCCCCCCCACCGCCTCCTCCCCCCCTGCCGCCCCCCCCCCCCCCCCCCCCCCCCCCCACAATCCCGCTTTTCCCACCCCCGAAACCCACCCTACTACCGTTCCCCCGCTTAGCTTTGGAGAGAACGGTGCACGCAACTTCAGACGGGAATTTTTTTTTCTTTTCCTTGTTTTTTTTTTTTTTCATTTTCTTTTTCTCTCCACTCCTGACATGGAAAACCCTGTCACAGAAAGAAACGTTCGCCAATTGTTTTCAGTAGGCTGCGTCTCTTCGTGTCAACTAACACAAAAGCGATAAAGTTACTTTCAAAATGAGGTGACTGCAAGCGGAGACTGAAACAACATTTAAGCGTAATTCTTAGTGAATCCGCCTAAAACAAGGGCGGACAAGTTACAAGACAAAAAAAAAAAAACAAAAAAAAAACAATGCGTTTCGACCTCTTAGGTCTTCTTCAGGGAAGAGAAACAGCGGTCAGGACAATGAAAACGGAGAGCGAGCAGTCACTTACCTTCTCTTGTCCTGAACGTTTTTTTTTTGTTTGTTTGTTTTTTTGCCTGAAAAAGACCGAAGAGGTCAATCTGAAAGAAACGAAAAGGAGGAAACAAGAGAAGAAGAGGAGGAGGAGAGAAGAAGAGGAGAGGAGGAGGAGCATGAGGAGGAGGAGAGGAGGAGAAGAAGAAAGAGGAGGTGAAGATGAAGAAGAAGAGGAGCAGGAGGAGGAGGAAGAAGGGAGGAAGAGTAGGAAGATGAAAAAGAAGAAGGAGAAGAGGATAAAGAAAAAAAAGAAGAAGAAAAAGATTAATTTCACAAATGGTCCTTTCCCTACACTACCTACACGCTTACTCATCTGTGACACAATAAACACACTGTCACACACAGCACACTGACACGCTCAGTTGGATTTGCTGACGGTGTTACTTAGTTTTACCACGGCCTGACGATACGCTTAACTTAAAGTACCACTGTGCTGTATGGAGGTACTACAGCTTTATGGGCTATACATTGTGGGCCAGACAGGGAAGGAGGAAGGTTGGGTGGGTGGGGGGGGGGGGGGGGGGGGAAGAGAAGCTAGCAGCGACAACAAACTCTCAGCAAAACATACACGGAAAAAAGCGACGGTCGATCTCGTTTTCGAATCTGATGTTAGCATGCAATGTGGATGTACTTCAGCATTGAAAGTTCATCTCAGCGTATGCGGCTTCGTGTGTGTTCATGTGCGAAATTTACATATTAACAGCGTTAGTCGTTTATTAAGTCGTCTTCCCTGTGCCGTTGGCAATTTGTTAATGAATGTAATTTTAATGAAGTATATAACCCTTTCTTGACCAGGCATAGTCTTGCTTCATGACAATCCCTAATCCATCCTGCACTCACAGAGCATGCGAGAGAGAGAGAGAGGAGAGATGAGAGAGAGAGAGCGACAGACAGACAGCGAACAGAGAGAGAAATCAAAAGATTTCGAGGCAATTGTTCAAGAAGAGTGGAAATGCGGCGTGGGCGGCGATAGGCGCGCGCGCCTCGCGCGCGCGCACACACACACAACACACATCACATACTAATCACACGACACACACACACATCACACACACACACACACACACCACACTAGCACAACACCTCATTCTATCTCTCTCTCTCTCTCTCTGAGTTCGCGGTTCTCTGTTTCTCTGCTCTCTTCCTCTCTCCTCCTTCTCCTCTACTCTCCTCTCTCTCTCTCTTCTCTCCCCGGTAAGTTGATTCAAGTTGGCAAAAGAGGGCATTAAAAAACATACACACACATTCGGTGCATTCAAATGAGCACGGTTTTTCCTTTTCTTCTTGTGTTTGTGTTTTGAGTTTTGTTTTGTTTTGTTTTCTCTCGGGCAGACCTGATCTTCAGGCGTGGTCAACGAGCTTGCAGTCCGGCACGTCAGAGAGGTTTGAATGAGCGCACCATGTAGATAACCGTGACCCCACTAATATGGGCTTGCAGTCAACGGATACCACAGCACTGGCCCTGAAATGAAGAGTGTCATCGGGTGTTCCATGGCGACCACCACCACCAAACCACCACAGGGAGTTACTTCTTTCCATTCCTTAAGGGAGACTAACACCGTTTCCTAACGTCAGCCTCTTTCCGGTACAGTTAGCTTAACCCCTTCAACGCTTTCAAACTGAGACTTTTTCGTCTTTTAACCGCATTGCATTGGCTGTTGTGGCCCACTAACCGACTGACCCAGCATATATAGATTATTGTATATATATATCTATATATATATACATAGATATATTATATATATATATATTATATATAATATACATATATATATATATATAATATCTGTGCGGTGTGTGTTGTGTGTGTGTGTGGTGTGTGTGTGTGTGTGATCATTTATATTAATTTTGTTTTACAGCAATCTTATTTTAATTTTTTTAATAATAATCATTTATTTACTATTCTCCCTTTCCCTTCCAGTGACTTTATAGTTACACCCCCTGTTTCTAGTCAGACCAACAGAACATGACTTCCGCCATACCTCCCCTACCATCTAGCCTAAAAGAGCTAAGTCATTCATTCTGCGCCTATCGTTGTTGTGTTTTTTTTTTTTTTACTTGACTTATTTGTCTGTCTTTCCTGAAAAACAACGATAGGTCGAAACACGTCGTTTCTGCTCTGTAATGTGTTTGCGCCAGTCGACTGACGATCTAGTAACCCAGTTTGTGTTGACAATTTTTTATTTCCAGTTCCACACTGCATGCCTTTGTATCACTGGGAGCCCAGCTGATAGTGGTGTTTGTTTATTGGCTGAAGTGCACGAGTATTACTGTTATGAAAGAACGAACAAGTACGGTAACTCTTGCTCTCCAATGATGATATAAACACGCGCCCATCACTCCCAAACGAATGCTGCTTACGACACCGAGTTAGTTTCAGTTTCATCAAGGACCGTCACTGTGTGCAGACTAGTCAATATCCGCGACACCACATCCGCTAAGTTTCGAGACCCACACTGCACATGATTTAAGGCTGATCGACAAGTGAATTAATTAATAACTAAGATAAGAGAATTTAAGAAGAGGATCTCGTGGCTACGACTTTAGCAGATGTCTGACCTACACATTAGCCCAGCGCGCTGGCCAGACCTTGAGTACCTACCTAACGTTGGTTGTGCCATTTTTATCATTGTATGTGTGTGTAGTGAATGTACACATGTGTGTGTATGGATGTATGGGCACGGGTCGAATGGCCTAGCAGACATGACAACACAGATCGCACCTAAATAATGCTCCCTGTAAACCTTGACCTTCTGCCTACTTGTAAATGACGTCATAAAAACGAATCGGTTTTTGACGATGTAACAGTCCTGATTATAATGTATTGAAATGAACCAGTGTGATGCAAGGGAAACAACTGTTTATTGTAGTTTGATGTATTTCTACTTATGGAGTGTAACGGACCATCATGGCAGCATGCATCGACGGCTATCGTGATTAAATCTATGGGATTTCCAACGAAGTATTCTCGTCTGTCTGCTCGTATCAATCCATACGAATCGATTAACAAGTCATCTCCCTATCATTAGCAAAGCAACTTCACACTGATATGTCCTCTGCCCCCCCCCACCACCCCCCCACCCACCCCCCTTTCCCTCCTCCCGCCCTTGCAGTCGGCTGGCTTTCAAACTACACGAATTAACCGAGTACAGGTAAGCGGATCTGATGCTAACCCTCACCCCTGAAACGATTTATGACAAAAGAGGAAATGTATCAGAGTCACTAGCATGATTTACTCCAACAGAATAACTGCCACGGAGCTGGAAGACGATCACGGGACAACAGTCAGTCGCTGCTGTCCCCATTTCACCTCATCCCGACACCCTTTCTTTGTCTTTTCAGACGAACCCGACCCTCTCTCTCCCTCTCCATCTCTTTCAGACGACCCTCCTCTCCCTCTCCATCTCTTTCAGACGACCCTCCTCTCCCCACCTCCATCTCTTCCAGACGACCCTCCTCTCCCTCTCCATCTCTTTCAGACGACCCTCCTCTCCCTCTCCATCTCTTTCAGACGACCCTCCTCTCCCTCTCCATCTCTTTCAGACGACCCTCCTCTCCCTCTCCATCTCTTCTCTCTCCCGCCTTTCCTCCCACACTTTCTCCTGTCCCATCTCCCCCCCTCCCACCACCACCCCCAACCCCGCACGCAATAACCTCGTGAGCGAACACAAGAACAGCCTATAACTCCAAATATGTCAACAATATCAAGGTTTTGTTTGTTTGTTTGTTTGTTTTTGTCTTTTTGTTTTGTCTTTTGTTTCGTTTTGGTTTTTGCTGTCCCATCTTCTGTGCCACTTCAGTGGCAGCGCACCCACGCCGCTCCTTCCGACACCCCGTCCACAGCCTCACCCCGGCGCGCCGCAGCCCCCGGCACTGACAATCCACAGGGAGCAGTCAAGTCAAGTCGTTAAGAGGCAACCCACCGGAGGAGACACTGCCGAGTCACTTCGGTGGAGTTCAGTGGTGCCATACACACCACCTATTAAGCCCCCTACCGACGACAATAATTGCGTAGTCGCGGAGTCCGCGAGAGTGAGCTCTCCTGCCGGAAGGCGCCACCACGTCCGTCCAACGACAGCCCCCATGGACTCGCCGATACCTGTGACCTCGACGGAATCAAACCAAGGCCACAGACGTGGAGGGGACATCGAAACTGAGATCACCATGAAAGCAGGGCATGAAAAGCCACAGAATTTGAGCCTTTTTTATCGATGAGAATGAGGATGATGAAGATGATGCTACGGATTTCTATTTCGGTCTGAGATTTCATGACAGGGCTGTACTCTACGCTTACTTTCATGATATATTCCGGCATCAACAAGGCCCCGAGAGATCCAGACGCCTGCAGTGTTTGTCAAGAAAATTTGAGCAACTCTATTAAATGAATGAACTGGACTATGTGGTCCCAGCCTTCCCAGTTGAACCTGTAGCAAACACTACTCTAGATAGGAGCCGGTCGGGGCAGAAACATCCCACAAGGCTCTGATGGGAATCGAACCCACGACCTCCCAGCCGGGAGTCGGTGACTCGAACACTTCGCCACTGCGGGGCTGGTAACAATATAATAAGGTTGAACGGAAGACACTTGCCGGATACCGAACAGCACGAGATTAACAAGCACCTTCCTCCCCTCCCTCCCCTCCCTACTCCACCGTCCCCACCCCCACCCCCCACCCTCTTCTCCTTTCCGCTCCTGTCTCTTTTCTTAAAAATTTTTCAATAGCAAAACTATTTCCGTCCATTTCCGGTAGTCAGTTGCACAGAGAAGAGTGTACATCCGGTCTCTATTGTCGATTGTAATGTATGACCTCTGCAGCATGAGAATGTTTCGATTCTGAAGACGTACGCTCATCCGGTGTAGAGCGATGAGTGTTTCGAAGCCGTTTTCCCTTGCGGGCAAGTCATAGGCAACGAACCCACTGCAAAATGCTTAAAGTTGGAGCCGTGGCATTCCCCCTACTGATTACTCGACTGGCGCATGCAGGAAAATATCTTGTCGGATCCACCGGCTGGGGTTTTCGTGCCCGTTTCTCTCTCCGTCTTAAGTGGGGCGACCACTCCTTAAATGGCAATGCAGTGAAGTAAATCGATCCGGAACAATGCGTCATCATGCCAAGAATCTGAAGCAAGCTGTCCAATTCTCGTCTGTTATCTAGTTATTGTCAAGCAAAGCATCGTTACTTGTATATTCTTCTACTTAATGGTTTGCGTCTGTGAGAGTTGCTCCAATTTCCTGACAGACACTGCAGGTGTCTGTATCTCTCAGGCCTGGATGACGCTGGTATATATAACTAAAGAAAGCGTTGAGTACAGCCCTATCATGAAGTCTCGGACCGGATATGGAAATCCGTGGCATCATCATCCTCTCATCATCCTCATTTTCATCGATCGGCATAAAAAAATGTCCTGAGTTTACGCCACCAGAATCTCCAACGACGACATTCTACACGGAAGGAGGCCATAAAAATCGTTGTCTGGAACAGCTGTGACATGAAAACATGGATCGGGGCTTCAGGATAGAATGGATGACTGAGAGCGCACAGCAGATCTCCCACATAATCATTCAGAAAATCATTCAGACAGCATCGGGGAAGTGATGTAAGACCGGGTGTAGTATTCTATTCCGTGTCATCAGACGATGGATTCTGACTGAACTCACACAACCTCATGTGACAGCAGGGGTGGAGCAGTCTCACATCTACAAGACTGGGAAGCATGCCAGTCTAGCCAGCTCTACGGAATCCGCCTTCCAAGCCAAAGTCCTCGCCATCGTAGCTGGGGTGAGAGAGTCTGTGCAGTTACCAGCTCATGATCTCAGGAAACAGCTCGGGATCTTTCT
>JADBJO010032445.1:0-2500 GCA_016801955.1 Conus betulinus
GACGGCGGAGGGCAATGGGGAGGGCCGGCTGGCGATTTATGGAGAAAACAACGCTAACATTGTTTGTGTGTGTTAAAAAAAACAACCTAAAAAGCTACTGGAACTCCAGCAGCACAAATCCTCACCACCATCACAAAACGCTCTCCCACCCGACCACATAATAACAAACACCGCAACCACCAATATCACCCCGCGAAAACCCCCCTCCCCCCTCCCACAGCCTCACATCTATCATTCCGCCATTACGTCCTTCATCCCCAGACTCCCAGACCGTGATAAACCCAGAACCGCGGCGAGCCTGTCTGGTCTTGTCTAGTCAGAGCAGGGTGGCGATGTCGTCGCCCCGTGCTGTGGACGTTAATGGAGGCGAGGCACGAAGGTGGGGGAAGGACAGTGGGGGTGGGGGTGGGTGGGCAGGGGGGTGGGGAGGGGGAGCCCTGCGCTACGGGAAAGAGGGAGGAAGAGGATTAAATAAACACATAAAAAAAAAAAAAAAAAAAGAAAGGGAAGAGGGATGGACATGGAAAGAGGGAATGGGTGTGTGTGTGTGTGAACAAAACGAAAATGAAGGATGGAGCGAAGGGTGGGAGGTTGAACGTGTGTGTGTGGTGTGTGTGTGGGTGGGGGGGGGGGGGGGGGGGGGTAGGAGGAGGCCATGTCTTGACAGGAAGGGAAAGGGAGATATCAGAGAGGAATCCGATACGTGAGGCTGAGGAATCCGCGACATTGGAGATGGACACACAGACTGGGAGAATCTTGACACAGGTCTCAGCGACACTGCTGGCTGGCGGGCGATTATGAAGATGATGATGATGATGATGATGGTGGTGGTGGTGGTGGTGGTGGTGACGGTGGTGGTGATGATGATGAAGGCAGGCACGAACGCACGCACGCACGCACACACCATACACACACACGCGCGCGCGCGCACGCACGCACGCATGCACGCACGCACGCACACACACACACAAACCGCATTCCGTTTAGATATATGTGAACAGGGTTTCAACACAATCTACTGTAAAGCCTTAATCTGACATTATGTGAGTCCCAAGCACTCTGTGAGCACATGGTCTATAGTCAGTGAGAGGGTACATCACATGGGATGCAACACGAAGCTTCATCCCTTTTCATTAAAGACGCAACTGACTATACAAATACTCGACACAACACTCTTTTTATACGGCCTCCTGTGGCTGATGGCAAAAAACTCCGCGGGTTAAGACGGACGAAAGAGAGAGAGAGAGAGAGAGAGAGGGGGAGAGGGGGGGGGGGGAGGGGGAGGGATGGCGATTTATTCAATAAGGCTACAAACAAGATCAGAAAAAAAATGAACGAAAGAAAGAAAGAAGGGCCACGTGAACAAAAATCACAAGCACTACACATTTTCGCAGTGAAAACATGGGAATGGGCAAACAAAACAGAGAAATGTGAACAGCAACATTATGGGCAAAATACAGATCGAATTTTGAAGGATTTGTGCAAATAAAACTGCAAACTGACATTTTCAGGGTTTGGTGACATAAGCAATGTTATTGTAAACAGGGAAGGCTGCCCCCAGTACTTCCCAGGAGTCAACTGATTTCTAAGATCATTCAAAGCAGGACAATTAAATACCAAACGGACTTCATTTTTCCCGGGCACTTTTACATAATAGAGAAGATCACGTTCAGCATGCTGTTTGTAGTGAAAACGATGAACAGCTATATCCGAGACTCCAAATCCAAATCTTGACATGTTGAATTTTTGTCTATTTTCATTAGCACGTATGCTGGAACACAATGGAGCGAACTAAACTGCCTGTACAAGGCAAACCTTCTACTATCCTGTATATGAGAGTTCCATACTTGTCACATATGCAGTCTATCGATCTCGTAAGAAGCATGCCTTAAAATAGAAAAAAAAAAAAAAAAAAAAAAGAAAAAAAAAGTTGTATCAATACACCCTGACTTTGCCACACATAACCCAGCCCATAAGTTAAGAGACAAGACTGAAAGACAGGCAGTGAAAAGAATGACAACGACGACGAATCAATCAACAGTTTCACGATAACCATCCTCTTGGACAGAAAAACCCGAAAGGAGACTGGCATGGAGGAACCGAGCATGGGGAAGATGACCGATGATAAAGCCAAGAAGCACGGGAGGCGGACAGGTGCTCTACCTCAGCGGACAGAGGAAAGTGCACCAGACGTGTCCGGGACTGAACTACATCACCATGCATTTTCACCCTGATGCCCGGGCCGCTGTGGCGGCGTCATCTCCTTACACCACGCCATGAAGGAATGAAAGGAACGCGCGCGTGCGCGAGCACACCCACACCCACACACACACACATACACACACACACACACACACATTTACTGGAAGAGAGAAGGAGACAGAGAGAGATGACAAGGTGGGGGGGGGGGGGGGGGGGGGTGGGGGGGGGGGGGGGGGGGGGGGGGGGGGGGGGGGGGGGGGGGGGAGGGTGAGAGAGCACGTCGCCAATAAACGCGCGC
>JADBJO010032445.1:7500-10000 GCA_016801955.1 Conus betulinus
TGAACTCGCATACATGTGCGTATCTACGTTCCGTTTCACAGTTGTGCGTGCATGCGTACGTGCGCGTGCGCGTGCGCGTGCGTGCGTGCGTGTGTGTGTTTCCCCGACAAAGCAACGCAGCACCTGGCTGTACGGGTGGTGGTGACTCACACACGGAAAGGATTCCCCCCCCCCCCCCTTCACCCCTTTCCCCCTCCCATTTCCTCTACTTTCCTCCCATACAGGGTTTCTCCCTATCTGTCACTGACAGACACATAATATAAGGGGTCCGCGACTCACTCACTATTCTGCCTCCACCGCTACCGGCTGCTGATCAGCACTAGGCCTACTGCTGCACGTGCTCAGGCTGTGCTGGGCTGGCTGTGCCGTGCTGCGCCGCGCTGCGCCGCGCTGCCAGACAAAGAGCTCCCTTTTCCTACTGCGAGAAGCCGGCAAGAGAAAGGGGGGAGGTGGGGCAGCGGAGCACGGAGGTTTGGGGGAAGGGGGGGGGGGCGGGGTCGGAGAGGCGGAGGCTGGAAGAGGGTTGCGGCGGGTAGAGAGGAGGGGTGGGGGGGGGGGGGGGAGGAGTAGTATACACAGAATGCAGGGAGTGAGAGGTGGGGTGGGGGGTGGAGGGAGGTGGAGGGAAGGAGGGCGGATAGAGGGGCGGAGCGAACGGGGGTGGGAGCGGGAGAGGGTGGGAGAAGCAGAGGGCGAGAAAGGGGAGGAGGGCGGGATGAGGGGGATGGGGAATGAATGTATATGGACATAACGACCCATAGTATATGAGCCAAAATGGATGAAAGAAAAAGCTACAGTGATAAGGTTGAAAAAAAAAAAAAAAGAAATGAAACTCAAAAGAGAGAAAAACACTCTAAGAAAATGGCTACCCAAAATGGATGGAGAAAGAAACACTACAGTGTTGAGATTGAAAAACCAAAAAAAAAAAAAAAGGGGGGGGGGGGGGGGGGGAAGAAAATCAAAAGAGAGAAAAACATTAGGAAAATGGCTACAATGCCGAGATCGGATAATGGAACTACACACACCCACACCCACACCCACACACACACACACAAAGACAACCACAAAAAAAAAAACATAGGACAATCCTCGTGATCCGATGAAAGAAATGCGCTGGTTTAAAAAAAAAAAAAAAAAAAAAAAAAAAAAGGCACACTCCCTAAGAACTGGCCAGAGGAATAAGGAACGGTGGGGGGCGTCACAGAAAATAGAGAAGAGATATCATACAGACCAAGCGGACAGGACCCAACAGAGAATGACAGCTAGAAGAAAACAGCCGCAACACGGGCCAGACGCACTGGGTAACCCGAGGAGAAAACAAGACTGACGGAAAACACAGAGACGGGAGAAAGAGGACAGAAAGACTGAAAGACTGAAAGAAGAAGACAGCGCAGAGGCTGGGAAATTTACAGACCACGGAGATAGAAACTTCGCTCGATGTCCGTGATTTAAAACAGTTGGCGAGGGAAATGTTTGGTGTGTAAAGTGTCCTGTGCCGCGGTACACACACACACACACACACACACACACACACACACACTGGGCGAGCGAACGCGCTAGAGAGAGAGAGAGAGACAGACAGACAGACAGACATGGGGGCGGGGGGGGGGGGGGGCTAAGTCTAAACATTCTCTATCCTTCCTCCTCCCCTCCAGTCTGTGCGCACACGCTCGCTCGACATACAAAATCACTCCCATGCATGCATGTACACACATACACCAACTCTCTCTCTCTCTCTCTCTCTCTCTCATTAGCAACAGACCGGACATCCGCCCCGCGCGACCAAACGAGGGAGGTGGAGCACAGGGATGGTGGTTGAGCTAGAGAGGGGAGAGGGGGAGATTGTGTGGGTGGGAGACAGTGTGGGGACAGGAGTGTGTGTGTGTGTGTGTGTGTGTGTGGCGGGGGGGGGGGGGGTGTGTTGACAGCACTCTTGGGTCACAGCTGAGCAAGGTCCCCTGCCCACAGCACGTGACCATGCGCACACTCCTCAGCGTCCTGCAGGTCAGCCACATAGCACTGACCTTGTGGGTCACCACACACTGCAACACTGCACAGCTCTGCGCATCTGTCAACCCCACAGAAAGAAAGGGGGACGGCAGAAGAGAGTGAGAGCGAGAGGTAGTGGGGACAGAGAGAGGGGGGAAGGGGAAGGAAGAATGAGACAGACAGACACACAGACAAGAGAAGAACCGACCGACAGACAGACAGACTAGCAGACAGACGGATGGATGGGCAGACGCACAGACGGGCAGACAGAGAAAACATAGACAGATCAATAGACAGATAGAAACAAAGACAGACAGACAGACAGACAGACAGACAGAGAGAGAGAGAGAGAGAGAGAGACGAACCAGACCGACCGACAGACAAAAATATCCATGCGTCGAATAAACTAGAGAGATGACGCAGACAGCGAGACTAAGTATCAAATCACATTCCACAAGCGCACGCGCACGCACGCACGCGCGTCCACACACACACACACACACACACACAC
>JADBJO010032446.1:7500-10000 GCA_016801955.1 Conus betulinus
CGGGTTTCCCAAACCCTTTCGGGCCAGGGAGGAAAGCCACGCTGATTCCTTCAGTGTAGCGCGCGTGCGGCCCCGGACATCTAAGGGCATCACAGACCTGTTTATTGCTCAATCTCGTGTGGCTAAACGCCACTTGTCCCTCTAAGAAGTTAGCGCCGACGCATGAAGGATCGCGAACTATTTTAGTAGGCTAGAGTCTCGTTCGTTATCGGAATTAACCAGACAAATCGCTCCACCAACTAAGAACGGCCATGCACCACCACCCACCGAATCAAGAAAAAGAGCTATCAATCTGTCAATCCTTACAGTGTCCGGACCGGGTGAGTTTTTCCCGTGTTGAGTCAAATTAAGCCGCAGGCTCCACTGGCCTGGTGGTGCCCTTCCGTCAATTCCTTTAAGTTTCAGCTTTGCAACCCATACTTCCCCCGGAACCCGAAAACTTTGGTTTCCCGGAAGCTGCCCGCAGAGAGTCGATGAAGCAACACCAGCGAATCGCTAGTTGGCATCGTTTATGGTCAGAAACTACGACGGTATCTGATCGTCTTCGAACCTCTGACTTTCGTTCTTGACTAATGAAAACATGCTTGGCAAATGCTTTCGCAGTTGTTCGTCTTTGCGATGATCCAAGAATTTCACCTCTAACACCCGCAAACCGCACGGCGATGCCCCCGTCTGTCCCCCTCTTAATCATTACCTCGTGTTCCGAAAACCAGCAAAATAGAACCGAGGTCCCTATTCCATTATTCCATGCACCATTATTCAGGCGACCTGCCTGCTTTGAACACTCTTTCTTTCTTCAAAGTAAACGTTCCGGCCACCCAAAACGCTCAATGAAGAGCACCATGGGCTGAACAACCCGGAAGCGTAGGATGGGAATGCAATCAATACACACAGTGACCGCCGCGAGGCGGACCGTGCGCCCATGCCTGAGATCCAACTACTACGAGCTTTTTAATCGCAACAACTTTAGTATACGCTATTGGAGCTGGAATTAGCCGCGGCTGCTGGCACCAGACTTGCCCTCCAATAGATCCTCGTTAAAGGGTTTAAAGTGTACTCATTCCAATTACGGAGCCTCAAAAGAGTTCCGTATTGTTATTTTTCGTCACTACCTCCCCGTGCCAGGAGTGGGTAAGTTGCGCGCCTGCTGCCTTCCTTTGGATGTGGTAGCCGTTTCTCATGCTCCCTCTCCGGAATCGAACCCTGATTCCCCCGCTACCCGTTGCTAACATGGTAGGCAGATCACGTACCATCGTCATTTGATAGGGCAGACATTTGAAAGATGCGTCGCCGGCTCGGGGCCATGCGATCGGCAAAAAAGTTATCCAGAGTCACCAAAGGGACGGGCAGAACCCGACTGGTTTTTGAACTAATAAAAGCGCTCTTTCCCCGGGGGGGTCGGAGCTGGTCGGCATGTATTAGCTCTAGAATTACCACAGTTATCCAAGTAGATTTGGATCATCTAAGGAACCTCGATGATTTAATGAGCCATTCGCGGTTTCACCGTACGAGGGTGTGAACTTAGACATGCATGGCTTAATCTTTGAGACAAGCATATGACTACTGGCAGGATCAACCAGAATGCAACCCGTGTTCTGCGTGTCCCCTCCTCCTCCTGATCCCTTGTCGGACAGAAGAACCAGCACAGCGGGCGGCCGATGCAGGCTTGCCGGTGGGACCGCTCTCACAGATGATGAGTCCGTGGGCGATCCGCGTTAGCGAGCCCGGCGCAAGCAGCGCGCGAGAGTCGGTCTTCACCAGAGACTGCGGTGGCGGCGGACAACAACAGGGATTCAGGGCCCAATCGCAAGCGAGAATCCTTCTCGGACCGAGTCCGACCGACGCCAGCCCCCCAGACAGCAGCAGCAAACTCGGGGAGGGCCGGTCTAGCAGGGGAGGGGAGGGGGGGAGAACGGAGCCTGTCCCCGAACGCCTCGCTCGCCGCCTGCTCGTTTTACCACGTGCCGGACCACGACCCGATGGGACGGGCGCGTCCTTCGCGAGATGAACCAGGCGTTACTCTTTCTGAGGCCGAAGGGGAGGGAGCCCTCCTGTCACCACGCACTAGGGCCCTCGTTCCGGGTTGGAGAGAACCGGCGAGGTCGCTCTCCCACCGTCGTCACCGATGGCACGCCACCATCTACGGACCGTCAAGACGCCGACCCGCGCGCAGAGACCCAACGTGTCCGTCGGAGTAAACCGCGGCAGCCGTTCGAACTCACACTGGGACTCGGCGCAAGCGGGAAGCGCTGCAGCCGGAGTGGCGGGGGATCGATCAATTATCGCGCACCCTTTTCTGGCGCCTTGCCGAGAAGTCTGGTATGACTGACAGTGACTTGTAGTTGCCCAGAGGGTCACGTTTGATAGGTCCTCCCCCCCCCCCCCCCCCCCCCCCCCCCCCCCCCCCCCCCCCCCCCCCCCCCCCCCCCCCCCCCCCCCCCAATGGGGTTTTCCTTGGGGGGGGGGGGTGGGGTTTTTTCCTCATCTTACTCTCTCGATT
>JADBJO010032447.1:0-15680 GCA_016801955.1 Conus betulinus
TACTCTTTTTTTGTAATAAACATTTTATTGCATTTTTTTTTAAACATAACACATACACATAAACGAAGAAAGAAATGGGAAGGGGAACATCGAGTGGGTAGTGGGGGGAAAGGAGAAGGAGGCATATACGGAAGGGGATAATCTAAGATTATCATACTCCTGAAAATAACATCATCATCAATAGTAATAGTAACAGTAATAGCATCTCAATAATAACAACAGTACCTAGAACAATGACGAGGACAGCATGACTATCAAGCTGGAGGTGAAAAAAAGAAAAGGGGGGGGTGGGGGGATGGATACTCTTACTCATGCTAGTTCCATGACCCTGCTATTACTGCAGTCTGTAGGCCGCTGTGGCAGGTGGATAAATTATCCCCCCACCCCCTTACTATTATCTCCTTCCCCCCTTGAGAGTTGGATGAATCAGTCAGCATTGAAATCTGCAGCTTTGCACAAACAAAATGTCACCAAGCCTCATGAGAGAATTGTTCAGTCGTCTGGGCTGCCCTCTCAGATAACCCAGTATGCTAGCTTTTTGTTTGCTGGTCAGAGAGGTCAGTCTGCTTTGTGCACTTGGTCTAAGCCCGCAGCGAACCATCTGGTTATCAGCTGTGTGTGGCAGACAGCCCCACAGCGAACCATCTGGTTGTCAGCTGTGTGTGGCAGACAGCCCACAGCGAACCATCTGGTTGTTAGCTGTGTGTGTCAGACAGCCCGCAGCGAACCATCTGGTTGTCAGCTGTGTGTGGCAGACAGCCCACAGCAAACCATCTGATTGTCAGCTGTGTGTGTCAGACAGCCCGCAGCGAACCATCTGGTTGTCAGCTGTGTGTGGCAGACAGCCAACCTGTGAAGGAGAGGCAGACACATCAGCAGGAAGTAGTAAATGCCTTCTGCATTTGCCAGCTAACTGTAATAGTGAAAGGCAAGATACTGGTTTTCTCCCCACTTGACCTACCACCAGTCTTCTGGTTGAGACAGTAAGCCAAGGTTCTGTGGGGGAAGTATGTCACTTAGGCATGTAAACAGTCCCATGGCAGCAGGGGAATGGTTTCTGACCAAAGAATTGCACTTCATTGGGCCAAGAAAGGAAAATGTGTCATACTGTGGTGACACACAGTCCTAGGGAGAACAACCTGTCTTTCAGTCTGCTGTGATGTTGAAGTCACACAGTGCAATATTCAAGTCACAGGATTGTGAGGTCTGGTTCTTTGAAGCTGTTTACATGTTTATTCCATGAGATATTGTGACTGTGGTCAAGTTCAGTTTAATTATGCATACATTACTGTGGTGCAGGTGTAGGCAGGAGTTATATCCCTGTACTAAAGGAAACACGATTCCAGATTTGGTCCAAATGCAAAATAAGAGCAATGGCCGAGTGATTTTCTGATTATTTCCTTTAGAGCACACTGTGCTGTGGCTGTTGTATTGAAATCTGTCCTGTTTTTCTGACAGCTATGTATACTTTTGTCTTTTTTTTGTAGATTAATGTGTGTGTTCCACCGGGGCACATGCTTATGCATGACACTGCCTGAATAGTGAGGCCAAAATAAACGAAATTCTCCCCATGCTAATTCACTTCTGACCCTGAAGTTACTAGTGATAGTAGGTAAGTCTGCACAAAATGAAAACGGAATTGCATTACAGCCCTCCCTTCTTTTGCACACTTAAATGAAGCTGTTCACTAATATTGAGGAAGAGAATGACCTATTGAAGACTTTTTTCAGTAAAGGCAGCCAGTCACTGCAAAGGCCTCACATCACAAGCTCTGAATCAACCGTGAAAGTGGGCAGATGTTAAATTCTGTCATCGGTCATTGTGTAGTTCCCATCAGAGAAAATTCTACTGCATGTTCACTGAATGTTCTCCTTAGTTTAGTAGATGTTTTGTTGAAGACTCACTCCTCCCTGTAGCTGGCTGTGAACACTCAAACAAGTGCTCGTGTTTGGAGATTACCGTTTCCAGCTGTATCTTCCATACCGGTGTGACAGGTAACCTGAAAAGTACAGTGACCCTTCACTGCTGAGTTGCTGTGTGGACACACATGTCGACCATTTTGCCATCATGGATGTGACAGCTGTTTTAGTGTATGTGTGTTACAGCAGCACAGTTGATGTTGTCAAATGATGCGAGGAGGGGATAGAAAAGAAGGTTATCCACTGTAAATAGAAGACTTTGTAAGTAACCTGTGAAGACATTGATCGGTCTCCATTCTTCCTGCAGTCTTCGAGGCAAGTGTCTGCCTTACTCAGGGTGAGGGACTAATTGAACTGCTTGTTGCTGGTCTCTTGTGTGTGTTGGGGTGGATCATGCTCAACAAAATCTGCCTTGTAATCAGGTCATGTGTGAAAATGGAGAGTGCGTCTGGTCTGTCGAAAAATGTATATGTGTGTTAGTGCAAATGTTAATTGGTGTGAATAGGGTTGGGATACAAATGGCTCATGACAAATCGCCAGTCTTAACACAAAAACTAGGTTTCATTAGCATGTGATATACATACAGCATTAGATGCATAGATGGCCTCCTTTTGTCTGGGAATCGGTGTATGAAGAATGTTTTCGAAAAGTTACTGTACATGTTAGAAAATGCCATCTGTGTTTAATGTCATCTTGACTGATACAAGCAACCAAATTCTGTTGATTCCCTTTCCCCATCCCCCTGATCAGTTCCCGCCCTCCCCTCCCTCTAAAAGGATGATGATTTACACTTGAAAAAGCTGTTGTTACATGAAAACTGGTTACATTTTGTTATTTTGCCGAGATCATGCAAGATGAATTGCATGTACCCTATAAAATGCATGGGGCTTAAGTTTGTAGCATTAATATGTATAGAGTCCAGTTGTGTAGGGTGAAATTGTACTGGAGAAAACTTTTTTGGGAAAGGCTACAAGACAGCTTTTTTGGGTAACCTTGTCACATCTGGGTTAATGTGTAAGTAGGTAGGAAAGGGGTGGAGTTTCACACATTTAAGGGTAAAAATTACATGTGAGGAGAGCATTTTGAAAATTTCATTTCTGTTTTCTTGGTTTTTAGGTTCACATTACTGAAAAAAACCTTTACATTAGGTATGCTAGTAAGTCCACCTCAGGTTAACATTGGGCAAGATGTCTCCTTTTTCTTCATATCCTAATGACTAAGCTTCCTTGTCAGTATTTGTGCAAGCATCTCGCTTTTTTTTTTTTTCTCCAGGAGCAGTTTCTTTGTTTCAGTGGGAAGTTGGTTTGTGCTGCAACTGACTTGCCAGACACTGGTGACCCTGTAGTGGAACCTGTTATGTGGTTACAAAATGATGCAAGAGATGTTTAGAGCTCTGGGCTTGTTTATCATTTAGTGTTTGCATCCTGTTATTTCCTATTCTGTCTGTTCAGAGAAGGTTTAAGCATCATCTCCGATGTCTGACCAGGAGATTTCATGAATGGCAGACCCATCAGCTTATGTCACAGCCTGGGCAAGTGTAATTTGAATCACTTGGGATATTTTTGCCCTGAAAGGCTCCTACCCAGAGTTGAATTTGCTGTGGGCTCAATTGGGAAGACTAGAAATACACCGTTGAGTTTCATCCACTTAACAAACACACCTCTGAGAGTGTTGGTCAAGTTTCCTGACCAACACTGCAGGTGTCTGTACTTCTCAGGCCTGGTTGGTGCTGGAATGTATTATGAAAGTACGCTGTACGTTGTCAGATTACAGCCCTGTCACACAGTGTCAGGCCAGAAAGGGACTCCATAGCATCATCTTCATCCTGATCCTCACGGATCTGCACAAATTTTTAATGTCTTTGGCTGCATCTGCTGCACTATCAAGGTGACCTCTATTTCAGTTTCCTGTCTATGTTTGTGCCCTTGGTGAGTTTGTATTGAAGTCATTGGTGTCAGCAAGTTCATTTGGTATCAGCATGTTCATTGGTATCAGCAAGTTCATTGGTGTCAGCATGTTCATTGGTATCAGCATGTTCATTGGTGTCAGCATGTTCATTGGTATCAGCATGTTCATTGGTGTCAGCAAGTGTCTGTCAGTGGACTGTCACTGGACAGGTGTGGTGGCATCGCCCACAGTGGGACTGTCTCTCACGCTGGCTTCTGACTAAGTAGTGATTGTAGTCTGGCACCACTGATTCTATTGAAATGACTTGGCAGCAGTGCAGTGCCTCTTCTGCTGGATAGTGCCATGATCACTTTCTTCTGACCACTCGCTGTGGATTGCCGGTTTTCTGGGCAGTGGTGGGACAAACCAGGTTCTGATGTGGGTACTGAGCTGTAAGAGGGGCATGGGCATAATGCCGCTCAAGTTGCACAGAAGGAGACAGTATCCTCCTCCAAGTTCGGATGGGATCTACATTTTTTTTTTTAATCAATGGTCAGGATCCATCTCTTTCTTGGTTTCCAGAGATGATCCACAGAGGGCAGAGTAGTGATGCCATTAATCAGTGGGGGTTGTTTCTTCTTGTTTCTTGTTGCTTAAGTGCAGAACTGGCGTTTCCGGTCTTCCTATTAGAAAAGTTAAATCCACTCTGTTATTGCCTGTTCTATCAGTTCAGAACTGATTGCTTGATCATTTGGTCATATGAGGTTCAGCCTGACTGAGAGTCATCAAGTAGTCTCCAGAGACTGGGGATGGCACTTATGAATCATGCTTTATTTACTCATCTGAAGTGCAGCTCCATGAATGTCCTGTGTTGAATTTTTTGTCTCCATGTTGTTGAGAGCTCTGGGATTCACTCTGGTACAGAAGAGTTTTTGAAGGAAATCTGTTTATTTTTATTTTGACCTTAATGTTATCAAGTTAAACACATTTTTAAAGTGTTTTTAAATCTTAAGAATTTTTTTGTGATGTTTTTAGCCTTGATTTTTTAATTGAAGTAAGCACGGATGTCTGTCAAGGGTGCATGTTTTTTTTTTCTGTCCCAACCTCTGCGCCACCTCAGAGGCAGTGCAACCACGCCGCTCATTCCGACCCCCTGTCCACAGCCACGGCCCGGTCGTCCCCCGCCGCCGCAGCCCCGGCACCAGCAATCCACAGGGAGCAGTCAATGTCAAGCCGTCAAGAGGCAACCCACCGGAGGAGACACTGCACTGCTGCCGAGTCACTTCAGTGGTGTTCAGTGGCGCCTGTTCTCATCCAACATACGCAGGGCACCACCTACTAAGCCCCCTACTGACGACAATAATTGCTTAGTCGCGCGGAGCCGGCGTGAGTGAGCTGTCCCTCCGGAGGGCGCCACCACGTCCCGTCCAACGACAGCCCCCCATGGACTCGCCGATACCGGTGACCCCGACGGAACCAAACCAAAGCCACAGACGTGGAGAGGACATCGAAACTGAGGTCACCATGAGAGCAGGGCATGATGAAGGGCCACAGAATTTTTTTTTTTTTTTTTTATGCTGATCGATGAGAATGAGGATTATGATGATGCTACGGATTTCCATTTCGGTCTGAGACTACATGACAGGGCTGTACTCTACGCTTCCTTTCATAATATATCCCGGCGTCAACCAGGCCCGAGAGATACAGACACCTGCAGTGTTGGTCAGGAAAATTTGAGCAACACTCTCAGAAACGCATCCATTTAGTGGATGAAACTCGACTGTGTGGTCCCAGTCTTCCCAACTGAGTCCGCAGCAAACTCAACTCTGGGTAGGAGCCGGTCGGGGCAGAAAAACCCACATGACTTCTGATGGGATTCGAACCCACGACCTCCCAGCCGGGAGTCCGCGACGCTAACCCCTTCGCCACGGCGGAACTGCCTTCACCTCACTCACTTGGTCATGGAGTCACAGTAATCAAGGGTAAAAACAGGAAAGTGAGGGATGGGTCTGGAACAGAAATGCAACAGGTGTGCCAGATGGGTTTGTGGCCCAGTGGCAAGGAAGTTTACAACATTGGATGAATCATGAAATGGCACACAAGACCAGACAGTGTCATCCAGAAATCTGGATAAACAACATTCACAAAAAAAAGGCGGCAGAAATAAAGAGTAGAGAAAGTACAAGCAATGCACTCATTTTTTTTCTGCTGAAGTTTCGATGGAATGATATTCATAAATAAAAGAGACAGAAGTAAAGAATAAATGTAAACAATACACTGTTTTAGTTTTCTTTCTGCAGAAATTTGGATGGAATAATATTCATAAATAAAAGAGGCAGAAATAAAGAATAGATAAAGTGTAAACAATGCTGTCATTTGGATGGAATAATATTCATAAAATAAAGAGGCAGAAAAATAAAGTGTAAACAGTTCACCGTTTTTTTTTATTTCTTAATCTTCGATAAAGTGAAATAAATCTTGGTTTAAATGTCGGAAAGTTCAAAAAGGAAATATGGCCAAATTCTGTTAAGCCATGTTCCAATGCATAAAACAATAACTTGTTTGTCCAGTTGGTTCCTCAAAAAAAAATGCCACATTTTCACTCTGTTCTTTGTGGTAGGTTTGCCCTTTTCTGTAGAATTTGATTATGTATGTGAAAAGTACAGGGTGTATTCATTGCATTGTGCAGCGAATCGTTGTTTTATTCATATGTCCAAAATTGTGGCCTGGACTGTACCTTGTTATTGAATTACTTGGATGTCATGTTTATGTAATGAGTATGTTGTTTTTTTCTCCATTATGTAAAGTCTCAAAATGGTGAAAAAGCCCAGAGTTGTCTGCTCAGCTATTATGGTTTCTTTGCTTTAAAAAAAAAAAAAAAAGTTTGGCCCACCATATGGTTTTATTGGTCAAGTAATGAGCATCGATGTTCATATTGCAATTTAATCTGAAAGTTTAAAACTTTTTTCCCTAAAACGTTTGTAGGCCATATTGTCGTCGTTGCACTGGCTCTGTCAACATTATGACTGATGTTTTGGGGGGCAGAAAAAAAACCTTGCTGTGCTTGTCTGGCAGTGGGAAGGCCCTGGTCATACCGTGGTTGATAAATGATTGAGGATTGGTCAGTGGTCGGATGAATGGTGTGGCCATGTGGAAATTGGTAATGAGCGAAAGCTTCTGGAAAATGTGCGTTCGTATTGCAAAGATATCTTGACTCTCAAGTATGTTCATTGATGTTCATTGGTGACCGTTTTTCCTCCACCTTGGTTTAGGTCAGTTGTTTTTTTTATGGTTTGTCTGGTAAAATGTCTGTGTGTTATTGACCATGTCTTTTAGACTGAGTTACACTGCTGCCTCTGGTATGCCAAAGCAATAATGGTTTTCACCATGTTGATGGACGCTCTGTGTCAACTATAATTCTGGATGTGGAAGTCATTCATGCTAAAATTAACTACAAACATGAAACGGCAGAAAAGATTGTTGTTGTTGTCTGATTTTTTACTTGTCAGAATATGATGCATGTGCAAGCCACCCACTATTCCCAACTCTTCTGGTTACATTGTTTACTGCTGTGACCTGAACACAATCCATCCTGTCCTGGTCTCTTCACAAAATGCATGCAAGACATGACCAGGGGCCGTACATATATGTCGTCGGTAAACTTACTCCAACAACAAGATCACCTCCTGGGTACAAACCTTGTGGGTTCAGCACAATCTACTTTCGTACCTGTATTTGGGTTTTGTCTCGGTTTCTACCTGCGAAGTGCCCAGAGCGCAAAGGGTGAAGGTCAGATAAAAAGAGGGATTCCCTCCTCCTGCGCATGTCTTGAATAACCGCAAACGTTCTGCCCATGTCCATCACCATCATTGTTGTTGACAAAATGGCTTCCAAACAGCATGCCGTCTGCTTTACAGACACGGAGGTTCTTGCTCTCTTGCAGGCCATTAGAGATGACAGAGAAGTTCTGTTGTGTCGGATAAACAGACAATATGATCCGTAAAAAGAATGAAGCCTGGGAGAGAATTGCAGCTGATGTGTCAGCCTTGGGCGTAGCGTTGCGCACAGTGACGGGGGTGCGCAACAAATGGAGGGATTTAAAGGTGCTGGGGCAGAAGACTGCTGCTTTGAAGACTGGGGTGGGCCTCCGCAGAAACTTCACCCATTCACAGACTTAGTGAACGCCATCCCGGGTGAGGGCTCAGCGCTATCATCTGGCATTGCAGGTATGTAGCATGTACGATGGAATTGTTGTGTGTTTCAGTGTTTGTGCGAATAATTTGGGTGTCAGTTACTGTTCTTTGTGGTATTTGTCACTGTCCATCTGTCATTCTGTGCCTTGTGTAAAATGTTTAACTGTTACTGTTGTCAGTGTCACTAGTCAGTTTAATGTCATACTGTGACATCTTTCCTAATTATTATTTTTCTTCTTTTGACAGGCTAACATGACACTGTAAAAAGTGTAAACAATGATCAGTGTGTAACTGAGAGTGAGACTGACACTCTCTCTATCTCTCTTTGGCTGTGTGTGTGTCATTCTCTATCTCTCTTTGGCTGTGTGTGTGTCATGTGTGTTGTGTCGTGTGTGTGTGATATGAATCCTGCAATGCCCCCCAAAAATGTTGGGCTGTTGCTTAGTTATCTATCATTTAGCTAACGTTTTCATAGTTTCCAAATTATGACGTGATACATGATAGACTACAAATGAAGTAGAAGAACACTAGTCCTAATTGATAGTAAGTCTTGAAATCATACCTTTTCTATAGCTCTAGAGTGTAGATTATTGGATTATTACCTCATAAGCGAATTGTAAAGTAGTGAAACTACCAATGTTTGTGATGGTTTATTGTACTAATGATACTATTGATTTTTTTTCCAGTATAAAATGAAGGTATTCCTCTACTGATATGCACAGTTATATCTGAAGGAATTCAAACAAAACAAGTTATATGACGTTACGTGCTAATACTAAAGTGCATTTTCTTGTGTGTGTGGTGGTGGTGTTTTTTTTTTTTGGGGGGGGGGGGGGGGTGCTGGACCATGTCTTATGATTGATATTATGTATTTTGGGTCTTTTTCAGTGCACAGAACAGATTCAAGCAGCACTGAGACTTGTGAGTGCAAGCATTTTGCCTTTTCTTTATTTTGTCTTTCCAACTATTCATTCATCTACTACGATGTAGTGAAACAGAGACACCTGTCTTGTCGGCTTTTCCCTGTATCGTACCTGTTATTGTGTTTAATAGTGTTGAACTGTTAAACTGAATCACAAATAGCCTATGCACATACACATACACAAACACATGTGTATGTTGATAGTATAGTTATGCTTTCAGTGTTTGTGGAGCCCATGGGTGATAACTACTTCTTTCTGTCTCACTGTCAGTCTCCTTAGACTTCATTTCCTTTCATTGTGAGCTACATTTGAAGATTTTATGCTGCTTCCAGAAAACATTCAGGCAAAAACTTGTGTGATGTGAAGATGTAGAACTGAGGCTGTGAATGGAAAACATACAGAATACACAAACAGATTTTAGTTTTGGTTTTATAGCATTGGTTTCAGTTTGTACTTGTATGCTTTGAAGCCTTTAGCCAGTTATTTTGTCACTCCCATGAACATGCTTTGAATTTTTCTGGCCAAAGTCATTCTGTGGTAAAGTTTGTTGAGTAGATACAAGATATACTGTGACCCAATGTTTGTCCAGTAGATATTTCAAGGTGTTGACGGTTTCCACTTTAACAAAGTGATTTAATAGGCCTACTCTGTAATAGTATATATTGCAGTCACAATGTCTCCTTCCACTATGTTATACTGATTTACAACCCTATTACTTGGCCTGTTACATGTGATATTACTTTAGCAGTATAGATCAGCAGAAATGTTTGATTTACATACTTCCAAAATTGTCTTATTAATTAAAAGAGCAGACTAGTGTATTACTGTTAGTGCATTCATTGATAAGTATTAATCGTTCTGAAGAGGTGAAAGATTGTGCAATAATTTATAAAATATATTTTCAACAGGTGAAAGATATTTGAAAGTTTGGAGATGACTGAGAGAGAGGTGGGGAGGAGGGGGTTTGTTTGGATCAAATGATTTAATCAATGTGTTGGTGAGGTGGGAGAGAAAAAGAATGAATCTATGTGCACACCATGGTTGTGGTCAGTATCTGTGTTAAGTGTATGACTGAATAATTTTGCAGTTGAGCACTTTACTTATGTATTATCTTTCTGTCTTGTTTAATGAGTGTTTTATTGTTTGTTTGTTTATTTTACTGTTACAGCATAAGGGTTTTCTTGAATTTTTTTTTTGAAACTTGCTTTCATGTATGTTTCAGCGCAAGAGACTGTGGTGTCAAGAAATCCAGCGACACCCAAAGAGGAATATGTGGCAACAGGTAATGAATAGTTGATTTCTTTTTTACTATGTTTTTTTAAAAAATAAAATTCATCAATAGCATATTCAAGCTTTTTTTTGGCCTGGGGTCAAGTCTCCCCTGGATCTCTTAGGGCTGCAGTCTGAATGCTCTGTGCCAAATGTGGTGCTGATTGGCTCAGAAATGTTTCCACTGTGGCTAACATAGCAAGTTTGAACCTGTCATATTTTGAACAGAGACCTAAGAAACAGCGTGCCTTGGCGTTTTTTCTATTTAAGTGTGAGTATCCCACGGTCTTAGTCAATCTATGATGTAAGACCGAGCACAAGCTTGCTCTAGCACTTGAATATCTTGTGTAGTCTTTGCCACATAAAGCTGCTGTGCAAAATGCAGGTATGGAGCTCATTTAGTCACCATGGAATTCATTTTTTATGAGAAGTTTTTTTTTCCTCACTTTTTTTTTTTTTTTTTTTTGATGTGGGGGGGGGGGAGACCTAGAAACAGTGTGCTTGGGCATTTTCTTATTTGGGGGGGGGGGGCTTAGATTTTGGGGGGGGGGGGGGGGGGGGAATTTACTTTGTTGTTTGCTAATTTTGTGGTAGTTATTTGCTACAGATGCAATATGGATTTGTTTGTCTGTTGCAGTGCTACAGAGGTGGTGTTGGTGGGGCATCAAGTTCTGTGGTGGTATCAACTTCTCCTCTCACAATACATGGTGTCGACTGTGTGACAGCAGGTAATGTTTCTCTTTTCTAATGTTATCAAGGCTTATTTAATACTATACCCATCGACTTTTGCAAAGGATCACGTTGCCAACATAAAAAAAAAAACGCAAAACCCACTAACTTTGGTAAAAACAAATAACCACATTTCATTCTTCTTCTTCTTGTTCTTCCTGTTCAGTGTGGTGGGCCCACAATCAAACTTGATTATTCTGGCATATATTCCTTCTACTCCTGTTAGGTAATTTAGCAAACAAAAAGAAGAAAAAGACTGAAATACAGATGTGTATTTGAATTAAAATGAACTGGGTATCAAAAGTTATTATTTTTCGATTCGATCCTTAGCAAGAGTGGATGAGTATATATAGTAGGCTACTGTATATATGTAATTGAGCAGCCCAGTCACTCACTTGGACTGATTGGACTGGACTGTGTGACATATTAATTCCACTGCTACCAACCAAACTGGTTCGCTGGTGTCGGTCGAATGTAAATTCTTCTTAGGAAGCTCAATATGATCAGCCAAGCAGGGGTCCCTACTCTTACTAGTGCTACAAGAATGTAAGTTTGTATAGTAATACCATAGTGATTGATAATAGTAATAAAAGATGCTATAGTACATAATATTTTGGTTTAGTTATGTACATGTAGTAAGTAAATAAAAGATAATTGTATAGTTACAATTATGCATTGACTGTGAAGGTAATGTTTTCTTCTGGCAAACACGATCATTATTTCTGGACATATATATGGTTTTTAGAAAATGCCTCATTCATGAGTCATTGTTTTACATTTCTTTTAAGGCACTTCTTGATTTAGCAGTCCTTAGAAAAATATTCAATAACAAATCTGAAACAAATGATCATTATCAACTTGACAGGATCTGATCCATGTGAGGTGCTCTTGGCAAGGAGCAGCCCCTCCCGACCAGCCTCGGCCAATGCCAACCTCTCCCAGGAAGGTATGTGCACATTTTCATTGGCTCAATTGTGTTATGATGCCTAAAGCCTATAAGAATGAGAGAGAGAGAGAGAGAGAGAGAGAGAGAGAGAAAGAGAGGAGAGAGTGAGAGCACTGACCATGAGACCACTTTTCTCTTGCATTTAGTCGGTGTTGCTGAGGAGATCCCTTTCACATTGGAGACTGTAAGAGGTATGGTCTGAGGTTTTTTTGTTACTCAGCAGACAGACCTCTATCTTTTTTCACACATATATATTTTTGAAATATCTGTAAATATATTTTTTTTTAGAATTGACCCAGACATTTTAAACCAAAAGACATAAAAATGGTTATATATTGAAACCAAATGACATCAATAAATATTTCTGTATAAAGTGAGATATTTGGACATGGAAATAGTGTGCACAATGTAAAAGCTGTGTAACTTTATACATGGTACTTTATAAAGGCTAACAAAGTTCACATACACATTTAATTCACGTTTTCAAACTCAAACATTCAACCCCTTGACACAATTCGCACACATATTTCCCCCCCCCCCCCCCCCCCCCCCCCCCCCCCCCTGCATAACAAAACTAACATAAGGTCATGATATCAATTAACGACTAAACTTAGTTCGGGTCAAATCCCAATGTGCCCCGCCTGGTGTGTGATGCATCGCTACCATGCAGTGCAACCCACACGACCGATAACACCTTGGCTATTGGCCCAACAGGACACCGTGAATCCAAGACCTACTCAACAAATTCACTTACTGGCTCAATACACAAGCAGCAACCAGGGAATGAACTCCGACACAATGACAGACCAATCACTAATATAGACTGCCCCCAAACTACAGTATTGTAACACATACCTTCAAGGTTAACTAAACCGGATTACAATCCAACAACTAGGCACTTAAAGCAAACATGACCAATAGATAAACCAATAACTGGGTTGCTATGAAACACTCGCACAGAATGGCCCAACCAAGTTATCCAAAATGTAAGAAACGTTGATCTAAATGTCTCTTGCCACCACACAAAAGACAAATTGTCTTGAAAACCGTGCAGCTTGTGACACACACAAGTAACGACTAATTAATCAACACAGAGCCCACTGCACAATGATATTAACTAAATAAATTTGAAGTCACTAAGGATTTCTAATGGTGTCTATCACACACTGGGTAGTCCACTCCACAACCGATGAATGATGGCACACTCTCCTGATCTTGGAAATAATGTCCAACGCTGTTACTTTTAAAACGGCCTGTTTGTCGTAAACGTTCACTTGCACTACTTGGAACTGTCACAGCATCATCAGAACAGTAGCCATGCTGTGCCACTCCTCGCACAGGGATCCTGTCACCAGAGAAGGCAGGAGTACAGGGAATCTTGAACCAACACGTGTCCGGCCCAACTCCAAGATGGGTTGTCCAGCGCCACCAAGGCCATCCCCAACCGCAGACCGGCACGTCCACAGCACCTAACCACAGCAAAAAGTCTTCACCCCACCAGGTTTTCAGGAACAAGGTTACAGTTCACCAAGAACACAGCATGTTCACCAGGTTTTTCGAATCACACACTAGCTCCAGGGAAGACACTGATACCAAATAAATAAACAGGCACAAGTCCCTCCACCTCTTCAGTGCAGCTCCAGCAAAACCTAGGCTACTTGCTGTTTCACAAATTACAGTAAACAGTCCTTCCACTGTACCTCCAACAGCGAGACGAATATTACACAGAAAAACACAGAATCAGTCCCATCCAGGCTCAAGGCAGCTCTGCTAATCTGTAAGTCAGAACACCGAACATGAGGTTCCTGAAAGGATTCCCAGGGACTTCCCAACATAGAAAACAGCACACAAACCGTCAGAGACTTCCACTCTGAATCAGCTGCAAAACACACTGAGAGACTGTTCACCTAACCCTCAACCTGTTTTACTGTAAACTTGGCTATGATTGGATAATTCAGCTTAAGGCTAACTATGATTGGACATTCACACAGTGAGGATGATGCATGACCCAGTTTTCCCCACTTCCGCAGAAAACATTAAAGAGTTCAAGATATCTCCCTACCCTCCCCCAAGCTGTGCTTTCACACAGATATCCACTGATGCACACACACGCATGCGACATGAGCAGAAAATGTTCGCCAGCTCACACTAGCACACATAGAGGGGAATATTGACTCCGATGCGAACCACGCAAGATACCCTGACAGTGACAGAATCTATAACAGTTTTTCTTTTTTAACAGATGAAATGATCTTGGATTTAGAGGCAGCCAGCTCTGTGTCCACACCAGCTCCAGGTGCAAGGAAGGCAGGTCAGGAAATACCTTCATAGTTGTTGGATATGACATGCAGACATAAAAACCTTTACCAGAAATAACCCATTTCTTTGAAACACTTTGTAATGCAGTTGGGATCCGCTGACTGACTTCAGGGAACCTTACGCTTTAAAACCACATGTGTGCAGTATGTTTTCAGGAGGTTCCACTTCACTATCACATTCTCTGTTGTCTCGTGGCTATTTTATCTATTTTTCTGCCTTCCATGGTCTTCACTTTCATGAACAACACTGCAAGGGCCTGTTTCTCTTAGGCCTGGTTGATGGCAGAATATAATACTGTCTTTGATGTGTTATGAAAAAAAGCATAAAAATCAGCCCTGTCACAGAGAACCATACTGAAATTGAACTCCATAGCACCTAATTCACTATCATCATCATCATCATCATCCATTATTGCATTTAGAAATATGTCACATGATCTTTGGTGATACTTACTGGAGCATGGTTCTGTAGCAGCTGTTGACGGGACTATAATTTTAATCTTAATCTTAATCTGTAGCAGCAGTAGGGGAAAAAGACATAAAAATAACCCCAAAACAACTCTGACACATATCCACCCGACTGGGGATGATCATCAGCGATAATACTTAAAAAAACTTTTTTTTTAATAACCTGAATATGTAGAACAGAAAAAGACATTTGTCTGAATGGAAATGCGGCGGTGTACACTCTTAATGTCATTACTCATTGTCAGTTCTGCCTTTCATGCAGTTCACTCTTGAACCTCATCCACCGAGGCAAAATCAGAATGTAAATGCATTTTGTACAGCCTTTAATGAAAAGAACAGGCACAAACTACAGTTTTAGAACAGTGGATATATGTTAATTTATCAACACAGCACATATAAAATTAACAAAGCACAAACACAAAAGAGTATGTCAAGTACAAGGTATCTAAAATCATACACGCCAGTACTATGAATCAATAATCATGTTGATAGAGAATCATTGAAATTCACTGGCAATACATTCCACATGCTTCTCATCCCAGCTATCACTGTCTGAAAGCACCCCTCCCATCAAACTTTTCAGAAATCGTAGAAGTGGCTACTCTTCATTCCAGCAATCCCACATAAATGCTCACAATCTGATCTCAAATATAAACACGACAGCTTTGCTGTATCTGTACTGATTATGTTTGCACAAAAAGTCACTAGAAAAAGCCAAATACTGGTGTGCATTAAAAACTTGTGTCTTCTTATTTCAGGCATACCCATGACACTGACCACCCGGGGTGTGAAGAGGAGATCCGCGGCATCAGAGAAGCAATGAAATATGATGCTGGCTTACAACAGCAAAGTGACAGCCAGGTGGAAACCGACAAATGTTGGACAGAGTTTTACAACGAAATTCTTAGTTTTTCTTCTCCAGCAACTATGGATTGCACCTAATTTCTTGTTCCCTCATGTGCCTGAAGAATTATTGTTTCTTCTAGTGTTCCAATGTTTCTAGCTGTGTTGAAAATTATTCTTCCCTT
>JADBJO010032448.1:0-15679 GCA_016801955.1 Conus betulinus
CCGCCGCCTGAACACACTGCACTGTTGCATGGAAAAGTTCCGCCGCCTGAACGCACTTCAGCTATTTGTACCAGGCACGTGAAAAGTTCGCAGACTTGCGCAGCATTCTTTGTGACGCATCCGTCGTCGTCATCATCATCATCATCATCATCATCATCGTCAGCTTGGCGTCGATCCGATATCCGTTGCTGCTGTCTTCTTTGTCAGTAGAGTTAAAGTGTCCAGGACAGTTCGTTATATAGGGCATACATGCCAGTCTAGGATGGGGAACAGACGCTGACAGGGCTTTGGAAGTTGATGCCTCGCAGCATCTCTCAGCCTGTGCAATCAATGTAAGCACAGTTCTACGGTTGTTGCTCAAGGAGATGGATGAGTGCCTTCTTTGTCAAGGCTCTCCAGTGGCTTCTGTACTCATCACTGGCCTTCAGGCTGATTTTGAGGCAGTTCTTGTATTACTTGTCTGGAAGCTTTCTCTTTTTTTTTTTCTACTGTGCTGTAGTGCAAGTATCCAACACAGAATCCATGGTGTAGGGCGCCCCCGTGGTGTCCGTTTCCGGTACGCTTTTTTTTCCGGTCCGTCCTTTTCCCTGTTTATCGTCATTAGAGAGGACATTCTAATTACGTGTCAGTTATCGATTTTCCTTTCGATGAAATCATGGGCAGAGATAGTCTAGTCTAACATTCAGAATGTGTTTTCTTTAGTTGTAAAAGCACTGTTTGATCACCCCGTTTTCCCTTCCGATTGAATCATCGACAGAGATAGTCTAACCATTCTAAACATACTTCTTTAGTAGTGAAATCATTGTAAAACCTTTTCCTTTTTCCCTTCGATAGAATAATTGACGGAGATACTGTTAAGATAAGTGTTCGCTCATTCTTCGTTTTCATCGTCCTGAGTGTTGTTTATCGTGCCCGAGGAAGACCTAGGAGGTCGAAAACGCGCAGTGATTTGTATTGTAATTTTTGTTTTGTTCCTGTTGTTTGGTGGGCTCATTAATATTGTCTTTAATTTGTGTCAATTTCTGCTTGCAGTGACCTCACTTCGAAACCAGAAGAGTTGAGTCTTGCCGTTGCCTGGTCTCCGAACTGTTTATATCAGGGGCGGATCAGGACGCTTGAAAAAAAAAAAGGGGGGGGGGGGGGGGGGGGAGGGTGAGGTGGGAGAGGGATTCAGGATCCCATCTTGCCACCACCTGATTTCGGGGGTTTCAGACACCCCCTTCCTCCCACCCCCTACCCCCGCCCCACTTCGTCCCTTTTCATCTTTTCCAGTTCCTGACCTGCACAGTTCAGAAAGTGTAGAAACGTTAGAATGGGCCTCACACGGAGCGTGTGTGGGGAACAATAACATTTCAAACTATATATCAAACGGAGATAGAAACATGTCAGTAAAGATCGCTGACGAAGTAATGCCCCAGCCACCCTCCCCCCCCCCCCCCCCCCCCCCCCCCCGCCATATTCGCTTTCCAATTCCCTACTCCGCCACCACCACCACCACCCCAACCTATACCCCTTCCCCTGTCTGTTTTTTCGTCTTACCCCTTCACCCAGTTTGCAAATGGACGTGTGCACTTCAGTCAGTAATTGATGACAGCCATAATAGCCCCCCCCCCCCCCCCTCCCCCCCCCCCCCCCTCCTCCCCCCCCCCCCCCCCCCCCCCCCCCCCCTACAGTGCCGCACTCAGTACCTAATCTGGTCACTGTGGATCTCTAAATAGAAACTGTCCATCCCGCCCCCGCCTCTGAATTGATCTGCTTCTTTCTGTCTGTAAGATCTCACGGAGATAAGAGGTAAACACACACAAAACACAAACTCTCTCTCTCTCTCTCTCTCTCTCTCTCTCTCTCTCTCTCTTTCAAATTCCGCAGCAGCGTGTTGGATTACTGTCATTTCACGTGCGACAGAGGATAAATTCATTGTCTGAAATGCTGTCACGTATTTTTACGGGCTGCTGGCCTGTCACTTTTTCACGCGACAATTCCGATTTTCTTGCGAAAATTCGTTGATTGCGTGTGGGTGTTCTTGCCTGCGTGCATGTGTTTGTGTTTGAGCGCTTGCGCATTCACGTGCCACTTTCCTATTTTGGTGTGTGTGTGTGTGTGTGTGTGAGAGAGAGAGAGAGAGAGAGAGAGAGAGAGAGAGAGAGAGAGAGAGAGAGAGAGAGAGAGAGAGAAGAGAGAGAGAAAGAGAGAGACAGAGAGAGAGACGAGCGAGAGAGAGAGAGTTTTTTCTAAAGTATCGCGTGTATAACGACGTCACAAAGAAAAAGAAAAACCTCTAGAATGATCTTTTATATAAAACGCAGTCGATTGTACGAACACAATGTCTAAACAATAAACCATCTGAACTCTCTCTCTCTCTCTCTCTCTCTCTCTCTCTCTCTCTCTCTCTCTCTCTCTCTCTCGCTTAACGGCATACATAGCTGGCGACGGGGCAAAAGGACAAAAGCTTCGACCTAGTGTAGGTGAAAGGAGCGTTAAATGTCACTATTCAGAGTAATCAATACATCAAAATGGCAGACTATATCAGGTGCGTAAATCTCAGCATTCCAGAGTAATTGATAACTGGAACCGGACAGACTATCAGCTGCATACATCTGTCCTGCCTTCGATCTAACGTGGCATGAGCATCTGGAACTTGCAGGCATGCGAGGCGCGAGGGGGACCTGCCAGGTGTTGGGGGTTGTCCGGAACTAATCAGAACACCAGGACTGCCCGGTAAGCCACACGGGTCAAACAGGGGACTCTACAGAATGGACTACGTGGTGGACCATACTGTAAACCATACCAAGCACCCTGTAGGGGAATGTGCTGGGCACCATACAATAAAACATACATTGGACCATACAATGGACCGTACAGTAAACCGCACTGTGAATGTACAGCGGAGCATAAAATGGACCATACAATGGACCGTGCAATAAACCGCACTGTGGATATACAGTGGAGCATAAAATGGACCATACAATGGACCGTACAATAAACCCTTTTGTTTACATGCAGTGGTACATATAAAATGGACCATACACTGAAGTTGAAGTCGATCATACAGTGGATGTTACAGTGGACCATACAGTTGACCCTGGGCTACATAGTGAACCATTCAGTGGATCTGATAATGGATTATACAGTGGACTATACAATGGACCACGCAATGGGCCATACAGTAGGCTATACAATGGATTATACAGTGGCCCATACAGTGGACTAGACGCTGGACCATGTAGTGGGTTTACAGTGGCCCATAATGTGAACAATAGAGGAAACCATACAGTATATCTTAACGTAAGCTGTAGAGTAGATCTTACAGTAGATCATTGAGTAGATCTTACCGCAAACCATAGAGTAGACCTTACAGTAAACCATAGAGTAGATCTCAAAGTAAATCATAGAGTAAATCTTTCAGTAAACCATAGAGTATACCTTACAATAAACCATGGAGTAGATCTTAAAGTAAATCATGGAGTAGATTTTACAGTAAGCCATAAAGAGCCTGTACAGTGAACCACACAGTAGACTGTATTTGGAATATACAGTGGCCATACAGTTGGCCTTATAGTGGCCGATACAATGGACTATATAGTGCCCATACAATGGACTATATAGTGGCCCATATAGTGGACTATATAGTGGCCCATACAGTTGGCCTTTATAGTGGCCCATACAGTGGACTATATAGTGGCCCATACAGTTGGCCTTTATAGTGGCCCATACAATGAACTATATAGTGGCCCATACAGTGGACTATATAGTGGCCCATACAATGGACTATATAGTGCCCCCATACAGTGGACTATATAGGGGCCATACAATGGACTATAATTGGCCCATACAATGGACTATGTAGTGGCCCATACAATGGACTATAATTGGCCCATACAATGGACTATATAGTGGCCCATACAATGGACTATACAGTGGCCCCTACAATGGACTATGGAGTAGACCATACAATGGACAATATAGTGGACCATACAATGGACTATACAGTGGCACATACAATGGACTATACAGTGGCCCATACAGTAGACTATGTAGGGGGCCCATACAGTGGACTATACAGTGGACCATACAGTAGACTATGTAGGGGCCCATACAGTGGACTATCCAGTGGACCATACAGTGGACTATACAGTGGACCATACAATGGACTATACAGTGGACCATACAATGGACTATACAGTGGCCTATACAATGGACTATACACTGGACCATACAGTGGACCATGTAGTGGCCCATACAATGGACTATACAGTGGACCATACAGTGGACTATACAGTCGCCCAGTCAATGGACTATATAGTGGCCCATACAATGGACTATACAGTGGACCATACAATGGACCGTACAGAGGACCTAATGGATCATACAGTGGACCGTACAGTGGACCACACAGTGGATTATACAATGGACCACATAATGGACCTTTCAGTGGACCATATAATGGACCGTACAGTGGACAATACAGTGGACCATACAATGAACTGTACAGTGGAGTATACAGCAAACCACACAGAAAGCAGCACAGCCGACCAGAAATGAACTGTAAGTGGGTCATACAATGGACCAGTTACTGTACCACACCGTGAGCCATACAGTGGACCATGCAATATACCAGTTACTGCACCATACAGTGAGCCATACAGCCGACCATAAAACGGATCATACAATGAATTACATAGTACACTATCACGTGGACCATAAGTGGACAGCATAGTGGGATATTCAGTGAACTACCAATGGAAAACACAACAGACCTTACAGCGAACCGTGCAATTATACAGTAAATGGAAAATTCGTTGTACCATTCAGTGGACTGCATATCAGTCCATACTAGCACATAGCATACATCACGGACAACACGTTCTGCTCAGATTTCCTGGTCAGCATCTACAGGTGTCTGTATCTCTCGGGCCTGGCTATCGTCGGCACTAGAAATCAGGAAAGGACAAAGTCTTTCTTGCCTCAGCCTGCCTCCTCGTCTCAAAACGGGAACTAGATTCCACCCCCCCACCCACCCCCACCCCCGATGATGATGGTCCTCTCGCTTCCACGAACAACAAAACATAAATAAATAAATAATGAAATAATCATCGACCGTGTCGGTGTGACCCTTTACGCTACCCGCCCACGCTGTGTCCTCTCTCTGGATATCCCCTGTCACCCCCCACTCCCCCACCCCCCCGCTCCCCCACCCAATGCCCGTGGGTGAGTTCACCAGTGTCGGCCAATTTATGGCCAGCTTCATAGCCATTGGACATTGATAGCTCTCCAGGGTTGGGACTACGACAGGGTGATGCTGGATGTGGCTTTATGGGGAGGAGGTGGAATTAGCGTGTTGGGAGTAACGCCTCTGAGATGGAGGTGAAGAGGAGTGACGGAGGAATGGGGAAAAAAAATCGAAATTAGCTGTTTAGGAGTTATGATGATGGGCAATTATGGAAGACGACACAGAAAAACAAAATAACCAAAGCAATGCTGTCTGTTCTGCATTATCGTGCGTAGTGGCCGTCTACATCTCAGCTCGCAGACTTGCTGGACACTCTTGGAATTCCAATATGAAATTAGTGGAAGAGTTGTGATGTAGAAAGTAAAGAAGCAAGTTAACGAATACGTGAGTAAATAAATAGATAAATAAATAAATAAATAAATGAATGAATGAATAAATAAATAAATAAATAAATAAATAAATAGATAAATAAATGACTAAATAAGTATAATAAATGAAGAAATGAATGAATAAAATAAATAAATAAATAAATGTAATGACAAATAATGACTGTATAAATCATCAGTGGACGAAGACAATTCTTGGGAAAACGCAGACCTCAGAAAATGTTGAAATCTTCTTTTTTTTTTTCAAATGAAATTCCAGGATTCTTCCAATGACCGGGATCCGTGCCATATTGGAATGATTCGTTTTCTGGCCACTGGCCACCCTTTGCCACCAGGTTTCGTTTCAACCGGTGCGCTGGTTTTGCCAAATGTCGTCGACTGACAAACATATAAACACAGACGGACGTGGGTCACAAACCAGAAGGTCGCTAAGGAGAGCGCAGACCACGGTCAATGTTGAACACATCCTAGATCTGCTCTCTGATCCGGATCCACGTCACTAATCCGCGTGAAAATTGAATGGCCTCCAGGGGCCACGTTCCACCTTTCACTGAGTTTCGTTTAAATCGTTCCAGTTGTTTTTGCGTACTCTTCCTGTCGGGCAAAACAAACCGTCATACACGCATGGAAAAACAACTTTCTTCAGGGAGGTAACCAGCGAGCGAAAACACACGGCCGGGGATTCGAATTGGGATCTTCAGACCCAGCCCACTCCCACCCACCTGTCTTATCTTCTACGTATCTTCAGTGTCATAACCCTCACGCCCTTTCACTCCAGTTCCCGTTCGCGGCCATTCTTTGTCTCATACCGTTGCAGCCCTGGTACCAGTACACTGGCAATGGTAGAACTCAATGTCTTGTAGTCTTGAGGCAACCCACCAGAAGAGACACTGCACTGTTGCCGAATCACTTCGATAGTGTTCAGAGGTGCCTGTTCTGATTGAGCATTCGCAGATCACCACATACTAAGCACCATAATGGAGGCATAATTATTACTAAGTCGGGAGCCAGCGAGAATGAGCGCCACCTACCGGACGGTGCTGCTATGTCTGTCCAACGACAGCCTCCTGTGAATTTTCCGATAGTGGCAAACTCGAAACGAACTCGCCAAGAAGGTAGATATGGAGAGGACATTGAAAGTGGGGTCACCATGAGAGCAGGGCATGACAAGCCATTGGATTTTAGACTTTTTTATGTCGATCAGTGAGGATTAGGATGGTGAAGGGTATGCTGTGAAATTCCATACATGGCAGGGCCGCTCTCTACGCTTACTAGCATAATGTACCCAGGCATCAACCAGACCGAGAGATACAGACACCTGCAGTGTTGGTCAGGAAATACGAGCAAAGACGCCTTCGTTACGTGGAGAAACTGGGTGATTGGATCCAGTCTTCCCGGTGGATCCCATAGCAAATTCCATTCTGTGTTAAAGGCCAGTTGGAACCCCAAATTCCCACTCGTACATGGCTCCGATGGTATTTCAATGCACGACCTTCCAGCTCACAATCAGCGACACTGACCACTGCGCCGCCGCTCACCGATCATTTATAACTGTATCAGCGCTGTCACTGAGCTCAACATAGACCAAATAAAAATCAAACAAAGCAAACATTCCGAAAGAACTCAAAGAAACATCGCGAACGCTGAATCTTTCCGAAGTATTTTTTATTGGGAGTAGAGAGCCCATATTTCATGAAATGGGGAGAGAACCGATATGACAAGACAGTTAATGTGTGTAAATGTTGACTGAATTTTTTGGTTATGTTGTCGTCGCTAAGCCACTGGTATTTATCCGTCCTCGGCTGAATACTTAGGGCACGATCCGGAACAGCCGACGTCATTAACGTCTTTGCCTGCTTTTCTTAGGAGGCAGAGAGAAAGTTGCGCCATGTTTAATCAGGCAGCCAAGCTCCGAGGTAAGAGGATTTGACCCCTGTTTCCATGAGATGGAATATTGTTGTGCCTTGAGGGCTGTCGCTGCTTGGGGCGGATCTCTTGTCCAGAAGTAAAAAAAAGTGGGGGGGGGGGGGGGGGGGGGGGGGTTGGAGATTTTGTCATGGTCAACAGGAGCGGAAAAGTTGTTGCATGGAAGCATGGGAGAAAGAAGGTGTGTGTGTGTGTGTGTGTGTGTGTGTGTGTGTGTGTGTGTGTGTGTGTGTGTGCAGGCGGAAGGTGGTGATTATGGAGGGTGTGTGGTGGTGTGCGGGGGGAGGAAAGGGGTGGAGTGAGGAAGGAGAGGAGGGGGGGGAGGTATGGACGTTATTGGCCAGCAAGTTGTTGATGAATAGGACGATGGGAGAGGTAGAGTTCTAACCGTTTCCGTTTTGCTTTCTCTAGAGTTGCTTATGGAAAAAAAAAAAAAGAGAGAGAATAAAAAGACGAGAACAATGGAGAGGGTAAAACGGAAAAGAGACGAAACACGCCGCTCACAATGGTAGGAAAGGTAGGCCAAGGAGTGGTAAAGCGGGAAGGCTAGCAACGGTAGGAGAGGGAGAGGTGGGGGGCAGATGCTGGACGGAAGAGGAAGAGTGGAACTTATTCTGCTTGTTCTCTTTTAGCCTATAGGTTCACTCACCAGAAAGTCGCTAATGACGCGTTACTATGACGAAGCTCCCCCTGTTTTGTTTTCCATTTCCTTACTGGCCTTTTCCAGGATGCATCCTGAAGGCGCTTGTCGGTGTTTTTTTTTTATTGGGAGTGAAGCCAGAAGGAGGAAGAGCTTCAACCTGTTGTTTCTGGAAACACAACAACAGGATTACGTCAGGCTGGCCTCAGGCAACAAAAGCCGATAATGAGAGAGGGGTGAGAGAGGGAGGTAGGGGACGGGTGGGGGTAGGGGTGGGCAGGAGGTGGGTGGGTGAAGGAAAGAGGTGATAGTGGGAGGCTCGGGAAATCTCTGGACATCCTCTCACCCCCTGCTCCCAAAGCCCCCCCCCCCCCCCCCGCCCCTCAAACGCACACACACACACACACACACACACACACACACACACACACACACACACACACACACACACCACCGCCACCACCACCGCCACCACCACCACCACGTTCATTGCTTGCCCCTGGAAGTGGCTGTGGGGTAACCCCGTAATCCGTTTCGAACAGCAGCAGTTTGATGCCAGCGTTAGAGTCCGTCTTGTGTCTCCCCCACCCCTCCACCCCCCCCCCCCCCCCCCCTCCACCCCTGCCCAATGTTCCCTCCCCTCCCCCTTCCCCCGGCAGTTTAATGCTGGCGTCAGGGTCCATTTTGTGTCCGTTGACGATAAAGCTTTAAAAATGGAAGCCAAACGGGACATGAAGAAAGACTGGAAGAGACCTGGCGGGGCGAACCCCCCCCCCCCTCCCCCTCCAACTCCCCTCTCCCCACCCCCCTCCCCCCAACCAGAAGGGCCCCGCGATAGCTCAGTTGGTAGAGTTTTGGACTGCTGATCCTCAGTTGGTAGAGTTTTGGACTGCTGATCCTCGTTCTCCTGGTGTTGTGACATCGACACAGGCTCTTTGGGAACAGGGGTCCCAGAGTTTTCCGTTGGAATTAAATTTTGTTGTGACTCTGTTTCCTGATAAGTCCTTCGAACGAGACGGGTAAACCGCGGCTCTGTGCACGAACGCACGTGTAATAATACAATCTTGTTTTGTTTTGAAAGTCTCCTCTTGTTTGTCACATAGTCCGGTTAGGTATTTGCTATGATGTTGACAGTCTTTGTGTGATTATATGTACACACCCATACCCACACACCCACACGCACACACAAACGATCTCTCTCTCTCTCTCTCTCTCTCTCTCTCTCTCTCTCTCTCTCTCTCTCTCTCTCTAGCTAGCTTGCTTGCTCGCTCGCTCGTTCGTGTCAAATACCAAGTAAGTTTGTCAAAAAAAAAAAAAACAAAACAAACAAACGTAAAATGAAAGCACTGTATCTTTTACTAAAATCCCATCACCATCTTCCGGAAGAGATGGTCAATTTGAAGTTGGTATGGATGACACGTGTTTACAAAGCACATTATCAGTGAAAAATCGAAAGAATGAGTTAAAGCAATAACAACAACAACAACAACATCAAAAACAACAACTGAGTGATTGATATCCGGTTGAATGATACATAAAACGACCGAATGTAGCGCCAGCAGTCACTACTTCAGTCGGTTCTACCCAAGCAGTCCACCTGTGTGTGTAAACAAGAACGTGGTTTGTAAAACACTTTGCCTTGATCTGTCGCTGAGCAAAGGCGCCGTGTAAGAATTTTCTGTGGTAGTAGTAGTAGCAGTCGTCGTTGTCGTCGTCGTCGTCGTCGTCGTCGTCGTCGTCGTCGTAGTAGTAGTAGTAGTAGTAGTAGTAGTAGTAGTAGTAGCAGTAGTAGTTGCTGTAGTGGTAGAAGAAGAACAAGAAGAATGATAACAATAATGATGATGATGATGATGATGATGATATAATATATGATGATAATACTGATGATGATGATGATGACGATAATAATAATAATAATGATAATAATAATAATAATAATAATAACAATAATTATAATAACAATCTAATGATGATGATGTAAATGATAATAATAATAATGACACTACTACTACCACTACTACTACTACTACTACTACTACTACTACTACTACTACTACTACTACTGTTGCTGCTGCTGCTGCTGCTGCTGCTGCTAATGATAATAATAAATGTCCAGGTTCAAATTCCAGCGGTACCCGGGGGAACAAATCCTGACAGCAGGAGTCTTGCATGACCTGGATGTGGCTCGGTTCCCATAATGAATACGTGCAGAGCCAAACCACTTGTCTGAGGGCACTTACTCCTCCTCTGACGGAAAGAGCTGCAACAAGAACATGGCGGCCCAAATCTGAACTTCTTTATTAACAAAAGCCAAAATTAAAGGACAGTTCAGAAATTACAAACAAACACACACACACACACACACACACACACACACACACACCACGCACGCACGCACGCACGCACGCACGCACACACAGAGAGGAGAGAGAGGGGGTGAGACTGAGAGAGCAAAGAGAGAGATGGAGAGAAGGAGAGGGAAGGAAAGAGGGGGGGGGGGGGGGTGTGGAGACAGAGAGACGGACAAACAGACAGACAGACAGACAGACAGAGAATTTCGATTCTGTTATAATTGTGTGAGGGACAGGGGAAGAGACGGCTAGAAAGACTGTCAGTGAGTGGAAACAAGCGAGAGAGAGAGAGAGAGAGGGGGGGGGGGAGCGAGGGGGGACAAACAGGCAGACAGACAGACAGAGACAAAAAACAGACAGGAACAGAGACTGAGATAGACGGAGGTATATAATTTTACACTTAGATTATCTAATGATATTAGAGAGAGAGAGAGAGAGAGAGAGAGAGAGAGAGAGAGAGAGAGAGAGAGAGAGAGAGCACAACTTCAATGAATGGAATGGACACACTTAATAAATCATTCCACGCCTCGAGGCGGTGTTCACACGCTGCTCAAAACCCCATTTGATCAAGACACACCCTCCACTATTGTTTTAGCCACAATCATAAATCAGTGAATCCACGTAGCTGACGATCTGTCTGGATGAGAGAGCAATGCCTCATGGGTAGGACGAGTCCTAGGGACGTTACTCTCTGATTGTGACGTTCCTTTGTCTTGGCTCATCAAAGAGGGACACTGACTCCTTTATCATGGGCTTGTTTGATTCAAGAGCTGGCCTGGTTTGCTCTGGAAAGGTGAATGTGATAGAAGTGGTGAGGGGGAGAGGGGAGGCAAGTGGTGCGTTATTTGAAGGTCATCGATGGTGGATCTCTCTCTCTCTCTCTCTCTCTCTGTTTACATGTGTGTGTCTGTGTCTGTGTGTCTGTCTGTGTGGGCGTGCGTGCCTCTGTGTGTGTGTGTGTGTGTGTGTGTGTGCGTGTGTGTGTGTGTGTGTGTGTGTGTGTGTGTGTGTGTGTGTGTGTGTGTGATACAGTGGATGTTCTACATTATCTTGACAATGACAGCCTCCTCATTAGCAGATGTTCTTGGATGTGTGACAGCATGAGGTTCACGGGGCACCAGTTAAAACCACGTTTGGACGATAAGCACTTAGAACACTATGTAAGGTCTACTGGAGGCATGAAAGATGAACAAACTCTCTCTCTCTCTCTCTCTCTCTCTCTCTCTCTCTCTCTCTCTCTCTCTCTCTCTCTCACACACACACACACACACACACACACACACACACACACACACACACACACACACACACACCCCTTCCATGTCCAGCATCAAATTCTGTTCCATCCCCACCCTTATGTCATCCCTGTGTGTGTGTGTGTGTGTGTGTGTGTGTGTGTGTGTGTGTGTGTGTGTGTGTCCACCATGATACCCTTTATCTCACTATTTCTCTCATCCCCAAAACCCCACCCCACCTCCGTCCCTTACGCCACTTTCCTGTCTGTCTGTCTGTCTGTCTGTCTCTCTTTGCATCCCTTTCAATTTCATCATTTTAATTTCCCAGCCAATGTGCACAGTATCCTCGCAGTGTTTTTAGCACCTAGGGAGAAACAGAGCAGCTAACACAACAGAGTTAAGAACAAAGCGTCTATTGACATCCTTAATGCAGATTACAGTAGGCCATATTGTGAGACTACCAGCCATTGTGCTTGGTTTTTCACCTCCAGAGAGGACACAAATAATGAGAGAGAGAGAGAGAGAGAGAGAGAGAGAGAGAGAGAGAGAGAGAGAATGAGACGGACAGAGGGCTCTCTCTCTCTCTTTCTCTCTCTCCCTTTTCTCGCGGGCGCGCGCGCGCGCGCGCACACACACACACACACACACACACACACGCACACACACACACACACACACACACACACACACACACACGCACACACACAGACACACGCACACACACACACACACTGACTGAATGAAACCAATTTATTGTCAGGTTAACTCATGGTTGTACTGACAAGACACACACACACACACACACACACACACACACACACACACACACAACACACACACACACACATTGCAGAGAGACACAGAGACAGACAGACAGACAGTGATGACCGTCAACCATCGTCACACAATTTCAATCAAACGAAATGGACGCCTTTAATAAATCATCGCACGCCTTGAAGCAGCGTTCACCACGCTCTTCAAAACCCCTTTCATCGCTGGCCCTCTCTACTATTGTTTTAGTCGCCATCGTAAATCAGTGGATGCATGTAGCTGGCGAACAGGTCTTGGTGACAGCAATGCCTCATGGGTAGGACGTGTCCAAGGGACTTAAGTCTGGTGGTGACGTTTATGTGTCCATGTTCATCAAAGAAGGGGCGGTGACTCCTTTATCATCGCCTGTTTAATGCAAAGAGTTAGCTTGGTTTGGTCCGGAGAGGTGGATGTGACGGAAGAGGTGGTGGGGGGGGTGGAAAGGGGGAAGGGGGAGAAGGGGGCGTTATTCGTAGTGATAAATGATAAATGTTCTCTCTCTCTCTCTCTCTCTCTCTCTCTCTCTCTCTCTCTCAAAAGAATGTAACCAAATTTCTCATAGTTTCTTTTAGTGACAGAAAAGCATACAACATGACTCAGTGTCGTATTTTCATTCAGTTACTGGTTCTGCTGCTGCATGTTACTTTTGCAAACGGTAATGACGATGATGGCGAGGATGGTGATGATGGTGGTGGTATTGTCTGCCCCTTGCAGGGGGGACCAACTGAGAGTAATCAAACGCTGTATCATACACGTTCGCAAATGAATGTCAGGAATCCGAACTTCGTCGTTGGCTGGTGTGTTTAGAAGTCTACTCCTTCTTTGTCTTCCTCTGCTTCTTCTTCTTCTTCTTCTATTATTATTAGATTTTTTTTTTAAGCATTACTACTATTATTATGATCAGCATTATTATTATGATCATCATTGTCATCATCATCATCATCATTGTTAATACTATTATTATTATTATTATTATTATTAATATTATTATCGTTGTGATCATCATCATTATCATCCTTATTATTATCATTATCATTATTATTATTATTATTATTATTATTATATTATTATCACTTCTACTATTTGTATTGCTATCATTGTCATGATTACTATATGATATTATCATTGTTATCATTATTATTATTATTGTTGTCGTTATTATTATTATTATTATTATTATTAATATCATCATCATCATCATCATCATTATCATCATTGTTATCGTTATTGTTATCATTATTATCAGCATCATGATTATTATTACTAATCTTATCATCATCGTTATTATGTCATTATTATCATTAATATATTATTGCTATTCCTCCCAATGTTTCCCTCCTTAGTTCCATTCTGTTCTTTCAGGTGTTCACCCAAAACCACATTTTGCGGCAAGATCGAAGAGAGAAAGGACTATCACTTCGTCCATTGCTGTCATTGTATTGAACGTTATCTGTTCTGCCTGAAAAGGATGCAAACAATCAAAAACACGTGTGTGTGTGTGTGTGTGTGTGTGTGTGTGTGTGTGTGTGTGTGTGTGTGTGTGTGTGTGTGTGAGAGAGAGAGAGAGAGAGAGAGAGAGAGAGAGAGAGAGAGAGAGATTCCTTCGCTTGGCGGCCAAATAATTCTATTGTTTACTCTTGATATATTAGAAACTCAGCGTGTAGTTGAAGACAACCCACACATAGCTTTGCTTCACGCGACGGGCACAGTTGAAAACTGGCCCCCAGCAGCGTCCATCTTGCTTGCCTGCTCCACCGGCCAATGTCAGGCTGAGGTCAGTGCTGATGTTTGTAGTGGGACAGTCGCCGCAGTTCTGGGCCAGTGTCACGCCATGTTGGGTTATTTTGGAACTGGTTGGATGCACCGGCAATATTGAATTATTAACGACTGAATTGCTGGTGTGGACATCTCTCTCTCTCTCTCTCTCTCTCTCTCTCTGCGCGTATATAACTCCTACCTTCCATTCCCCACATCAAACGTCTGCCTCTGTCCCATCCCCAATGTGTGTGTGTGTGTGTGTGTGTGTATTCTGTATGCACATCTGTCCAGCATGACACTTTCTATCTCCCTGTTTCTCTTTGACTAATCCTTTCCATCCTTTATACCACTTGTCTGCCTCTCTCTGTCTCTGTCTCTGTCTCTCTCTCTCTCTCTCTCTCTCTTCTCTCTCTCTCTCTCTCTCTCTCTTGTGTACATACAATAAGGGACTTGCACCTATATTCTTCTATCTTATGCGTCTCTTCGATGTTTTAACAGCGGAATCATTTTAATTCGCTTTGTGAATGCAAATATTGATAACTAGATTTTGAGAAGGTCTTCATTTTGAGTGATATGTCATATTTCTTTCTTTTCCCCCCCCCACTTTTTCGTTCAATAGCTCAACAGAACACACTTCTTTCAGTCATAAATATCTGAGTTCTTAACGTCCCATAGATCACAATCTGTCAGTGTCATTGCTCTTGTCAACCAGCATGGCGATGTCCTTCGTTTCAGAAGCGGAATGATCTGAAAATAATACCAAGGTCCCAAACACAATGCCGTCCGTGCAATCTCCCTCATTAAAGAGTGGCATCAGGGAGACAAATCGTGTTGGTTTGTACATTTAGAATCCTTATAAATGGAAGAATAATTCCTGTCTAGCTCGGGTCTGTATTTGTTTTCTCATTCAGTTAGCCCTCAACTTTGAGTGCAAAGGACAGCTGGCAACAGACTAAACAAAAACGTGAGTGGTGGCTTAAGCCCAGGTCCAGTTTGTTCACGATCCATCTTACACGCGCAATTTGATCTACAGAAAAGAATATCACACACGCACGCAGATGTCTCAGACTGCTGTCAGCTCACAGTTTGCCTGAGTGTCTAACTCGACGCGAGAGATCAAACGAGACGGCGGCCTCGATGGTCAACGCCATAAGCAAACAGCAATATCGCGCGTCTCAAGTGGCGGCCATAATGTATCATATGCATGGTTACTGCCAGTTGTTGCATTACTCTTGCAATAAAACTGTGTTGTGATTGCTGTTGTTGTCGTCTCTATCTGATGTCTCTTGAAATGCGGACCTCATTATGTATGCCACTGGGAATTTTCAGAAACGGAAAAAAGA
>JADBJO010032449.1:0-12500 GCA_016801955.1 Conus betulinus
GGGGAGGGAGAGAGAGAGAGAGGAGATGAGAGCGAGGGGAGAGAAGAGAGGGAGAGGGAGAGAGCGGGAGAGAGGAGAGGAGGGAGAGCAGAGCGAGGAGAGGGAGGAGAGAGAGAGGGAGGGAGGGAGGGGGGAGGGAGAGACAGGAACGTGCAGGACAGACAGACAGAAAGACAGGACAGGCGGCAGAAAGAAACAGACAGACAGACAGACAGATCGAGAAAAGACACACAGACAGGCGTCCAAAAACACACACACCCACACACACACACCCACCACCCACCCCCCCCCATCATAACTGCAGGAGAGAGAGAGAGCTGAGAGAGAGAGCGAGAGAAGCGGAGGCCGGGAGAGAGGAGAGGGAGATGAGAGAGAGAGGCCGAGGAGGAGAGAAGGAGAGAGAGAGAGAGAGGGAAGAGAGGAGACGGAGGAGAGAGAGAGAGAGAGAGGGAGAGACGCGGTACGAGAGGGGAGAAAGAGGAGCACGCGGTAGAAAATTGACAAAGGAGACGAGAACCCCAGAGGGTAGAGCTTTTCAGGTGGAGGAGCGTGTGTGTGTGGGGTGTGTGTGTGTGTGTGTGTGTGTGTGTGGTGGGTGTGTGTGGGGGGGAGGGGCAGTCAGACAGGCAGACAGACAGAGAAAGAGAGGACAGACACAGAGACAAACAGAAAGAAAAAAAAGACAGAGAAGAAACTGACAAACGACGACGATGATGATGAGACGACGACGACGACGACGATGATGGGTGATTATGATAATGATGATGATGATGATGATGACGATGATTATGACGATGACGATGTTGTTGATGATGATGATGGCAGTGGTGGTAGGATCAGGAAGCCTTGCAAGTGGTTGTGCTTATAGGGGTTCCCTCAGAATTCACCACGGTTGATATAGTTCTTGGGAGTAGGAGTCCTGTCGACTGATTACCTGCATGAAGAGTGAAGCGAGGAATTCTGCACTCACGTGTGATAACTACTAAATCTTCCGTAAACCCCCCCACAAAACATGGACAAAGAAAGGCGGGAGAAAAGAAAGCTCTGGCCGAGGTGTTCATATGGTAATGTTGAAAATGACGAGGAGAAAAAAAAAAAAAAAGAAAGTGTAGGGTGAGGTGTTCATATGATGCTGTTGCACATGAATGACAAGGAGGAGACACAAGAGAACGTGGCTGAGGAGGAGGAGGAGGAGGAGGAGAGCAGGAGGAAGGGAGAGAGGAGGAGGGGAAGGAAGAAAAGGAGGAGGAGGAGGAGAGGAGGAGGAGGAGGAGGAGGAAGAGGAGAAGAGAAAGAGGAGGAGTAGAAGGAAGTAGAGAAGAACAAGGAGGAGAGGGAGAGGAGGAGGAGAAATAATAAGAGGAGGAGGAGAAGGAAAGAAAAGGAGGAGAAGGAAGAAGAGAGGAAGGAGGAGGAGGAGAAGAGGAGGAGGAGGAAGAAAAAGAGGAGGCGGAGGAAAGAGGAGAGGCAGAGGAAGAGGAGGAGTAGGAAGAGACGACGGAGGAAGAGAGGGAGGAGGAGGAAGAAGAATAGGAAGAAGAGAAGGAAGCGGAGGGGGAGGAAGAAGAAGAAGACGAAGAAGAGGAGAAGAGGAGGAGGAGAAGGAGGAGGAGGGGGACGACGAAGACGATGAAGAGGAGGGGAGGAGAGGGGGAGAAAGAAGAGGAGGAAGAGGAGGTGGAGGAAGAAGTTTAGAAGATGAAAGATACTCACGTTGTTCATGTCGATGCCATTGGTGTAGGCCCAGTTGTGCGAGAAGGACTCCTGCAGTCGGCTGGCCAGGGTCTTGGGGATGTGGTGGAAGGTCACAAAGTCCTTGACACTCTGCAGCTTCTCGTGCAGCTCGTCCGACCCTTGGTACATGCGTAACATGATGGAGGACACGTTCCCGAAGATGGCGGCACTCAGCAAGGCTGCGGGACACACAGCATCGTCTTCGTCGTCATCACCACCACCACCACCACCATCATCATGATCGTCATCTTCATTATCATCATAGTTATCATCATGATCGTCATCACCACCATTACGATGCATGCGTAACATAATGAAGATGTTGCAAAAGATAATAGCACTCAGCCAGGCTGGGAACAGACATCATCGTCTTCGTAGCCATCACGACCATTATCATCAGTTGATGATAAACATGTAACATAGTGAGGGCGTTGCCAAAGATGACAGTATTCAGTGAGGCTGCGGGACAAACGTAATCGTCTTCGTCGTCGTCATCATCACCGTTTTCATCGTCAATTGGTCCACTTAATGAAGGCGTTGCAAAAGATTGCAAGGTTGTGGAACACGCATTATCTTCTTCGTCATCGTCGTCGTCGTCATCATCATAATCATCATCATCATCATCATCATCATCATCATCATCATCATTATAACCGCCACCGCCATCACCGCCTACCACCACCACCACCACCACCACCATCATCATCATCATCATCATCATCATCATCACCACCATCATCATACCATCATCATCATCATCATCATAGGATTAACAACATCATCATCATCAGCATTACCATTAACATCATCATCATGGCGGAGTAATGGCTGTCATGTTTAGCCGTGCAACAGCATAGCTGCTCCAACAGCAGATCGCGATCACAATCATAACATCACGAATCATCATATCATTAGGTATCATCGTGCATCAGCATAGTCATCATCATCATCATTGATCACATCATGATCATCATGATCATGATCATCATCGTCAACATCATCATCATCATCATCATCATCATCATCATCATCATCATTGTTGTCATTGTGGATCGTCATCAACATCATCGTCATCATCATCATCATCATCATCATCATCATCATCATCATTTGTCGTCATTTGTGGACGTGTCGTCTTTAAGTATCATTTTTGTCATCATCGGAAGTGTTCTGTAAGTACATGAGTGTAGTAATGGAAGAGATGTTGCCAAAATATGGTAGAGGAAAAGGAGGGTGGAAGTGGTGGTGGTTGAGATTATCATCATCATCATTATCATCATCACCATTATCATCATCACCGACGTCCTTTCCGTTCGGTGAATATGCAACAAGGATTAGGCTATGTTCTGAACGAAAGAACGCACACACTCACACGGAGAGAGAGAGAGAGAGAGAGAGAGAGAGAGAGAGAGAGAGAGAGAGAGAGAGAGAGAGAGACAGACAGACAGACAGACAGACAGACACAGACAGAGAGAGAGACAGAGATAGAAAGAGACAAAAGACAGATGGAACATGATTTAAAACTAAAATCAAACAACGGTGTTTCAACAATCACAGAAAAAAGTGTCAATATCTGGCACTGTGTGCCTTGTCTCATTACCAGGAGAAACCTGCTATGCTTGTTGTCGGGCTCTTTGATGGGTTTTGGGGGGCGGTGAAGGGTAGAGAGAATCAACGTGGTCATGGGGGAGCAGATAGAGGTGATAGTGGTGGTGCTCGGGTGGTGTGGTGGTTGGCCGTTTCTTTCTTTCTTTCTTTCTTTCTTTCTTTTCTTTTTTTTTCTTTCTTTCTTTCCTTTCTTTCTTTCTTTCTTTTTTTTAAACTTTGTCAAACAAGGGATGGGAAAGTGTTTCACCCTTTATTTCCATGTTCTTCTTTCTTTAATGTTTTTGCTGCTGTTTGGAAAATAACACATTTCAAACACACACGTTTTAGTGTTCTGCGTGCTTTAGCTTTTGTTTCTTCATCTGCTGTTCTACTCTCCCCATAATTTGTTTTGATCATTCATATTATCTAATGGCTACAGCTGCAAAAGGTTTTGATTGGAGATCAATATGAATGACGTCAGCACATCCAAGGATCGACACTGTCAGATTGATCAGGGAGTGGGGCATGACAAGGGATTAAAAAAAAGACATTTCACAAATAGAAATAATGAATGCCTGAATGAGTTTATGAACGGGTGAATAAATGAATGAATGAAACAATCAATCAAATAGCCAGTCATACGTGAGACAATATAATATTATAAAGAGAAGTTAATAAATAGACAAATGAATGAATGAATAAATAACAAACAAACAAACAAATAAATACAAATAAATAAATAATAAATAAATAAATAAATGAGTGAATGAATAAATGAAAAACTAACAGTTACTAACAAACACACTAACACACTAATAACTAGCAAATTAAGCAACTAACTTAGCAACAAACAAACTAAATACTAGCTAACTAATTCACTCACTCACTCACTCACTCACTCACTCATCTGCTCTCTGACTGAATAACTAAATATTATGAAAACAATGAATAGATAAACTCTACATGGAAGAAGATGAGGTCAAAGAAAGGACAGAAGCAAAAACGTTCTTGAAGTCGAAACCCCCCCCCCCCCCCCCCATCACATCACCCCCACACACACACACACACCACCCACACCACCCCTCACCCCCCCCCCCACACACACACACACACACACACACACACACACACAGAGTAATACTTCCCATATTAAAACTAGCATAAGAACGATCTGCTCTCCCTCCACAGCCCCCCCCCCCCCCCCCCCCCCCCAAACAAACCACAAGATGAACCACGGCACGTTTCAACCTCTTAGGTCTTCTTTCACGCAAGATAAACAATATTCAGGACAATGTAAACAAAGAACGGGCGGTAACTCATTTTCTCAAATTCTGATCGCCTGAAATTCAGCGCAAGATGGGCGTTGAATGAAAACGAGGCTGTTGCGGAGTTATTGTCTCCTTCTCAACGACCTCGTTTTCATTCAACGCCCATATGGCGCCGAATTTGAGAAGATGAGTACTTGTTCCTTCTTCGTTTTCATTGTCCTGAATGTTGTTCGTTATGCCTGAGGAAGACTTCAGAGGTCGAAACGTGTTGCTTTTTATCTTGTAATTTGTTTGTCCATGTTTACCGGCGTGGTTACTTTAAATTCCTTTCAAATTTGATACAATTTCCGTGAGAGAGAGAGAGAGAGAGAGAGAGAGAGAGAGAGAGAGAGAGGGAGAGAGAGAGAGAGAGAGAGAGAGAGGCAAAGGAAGCAAAGAGAGTCAGACAAAGACATAAGACAGACAAGGCAAAGGCAAAATATTCATTATGTTTTTTAGATCCGAGTTGACCACAACAACCACATCAACTATTTCCCTTCAGAGCGAGCACAATAGCAAAATACCCCCTACACAGAAAAACAAACAAACAAACAAACAAACAAACAGGGCAGTGACTGAAATGGTCAGATACAGACAGGAAAAGGAACAGAGACTGACAGACAGACAGACAGACAGGCAGACAGACAGATACAGCTTTTCGGGAGACAGAGAGGGAGAAGATGAAACAAGGAGTGACAAGAACCCAAATTAAAATTGATTGGACAGATCAATGCCAGGATTAATCCTCAGAACGCGTTCAAAAGTGTGTGTGTGTGTGTGTGTGTGGGGGGGGGGGGGGGGGGCTCGAACGGCGGGACTGAAATGGAGAGAGAGAGAGAGAGAGAGAGAGAGAGGAGAGAGAGGGAGGGAGGGGGGGGGGGGGGGGGGGTCCTTCAGGCCTACCTTACAATTTCGAGAGAATCAACAGATGTAGGAAGCCTGGAGCAGGAGTACTTGATTGCGTCATATACATTCCGAACTCTGCAATTTCTTTTTTTCTTTTTTTTTTTTTGCAATTTTTTATCCCTTCAGAGGAAGGTGAAGAGACAGGGCCGTGGATGGGGAGGGGGGGGGGGGGGGGGGGGGGGGCGCGGAGAGAAAGGCTCGGATTGGATGGAATCAGAGGAGGGGTGGGAGACGAAGAGGTGAAGAAGAAAGAAGGGGGAGGAAAGGCGTGGTGCTGTGGGTTGGGGGGGGGGGGGGAGCACGAGAGGTGCGGGGAGGTGGTGGTAGTGGCTGCGGGGTACATACCATTTACTTTGTTTTATTGCTTCTCTTCCATCTCTTCCTCTTCCTCTTCTTCACGACCCTCTCCTTTTTTCCTTCTTCTTCTTCTTCTTCTTCTTTCTTCTTACTTCTCTTCTTCGTTCTCCCTCTTTATGTTACTTCTCTCACGTTTTCCCTCTTTATTTGTTTCTATCACTTGCTTTTAATTTTGTTTCATATTCTTCTCTGCCTCTCATCTTTCGTTCCCCTCTCCATCGCCTTTCTCCGTACATTTTTTTTTATTCTCTGTTCTCAACGTTCCTTCCCCCTCGTTGTTTTGCCAACCCTCCTTTACCTTTCCTCCTCTTCTTCTTCTTCTTCTTCTTTTCTTTTCTTCTTCTTCTTCTTTCTTCTCCGCATGCTTCTTTTCTCCTTCTTCTTCATTTTTTTTCCTCCTCCTCCTGCTCCTCCTCCTCCTCCTCCCCCTCCTCCTCCTTCTTCTTCTTCTTCCTCTTCTTCTTCATGTGAGCTTCAACTGTTTCACAGCCAGCATGGTGACACATTCCTGTGACTCTCTCCGTTAGTCCCCGACGGCCAGTCCTGTTTGAAAACATCCTCCACACGAAGGCAACAGGTCTGGCATTCTGTTGGTGTCTACTAGTCTGAAAAACAAAGTTCAGAATCCTTTTACAGGTGTCAGCAGCATATGCTTTTTACGTTGGTCTCCTGTATGAAATGGGAATCCCAGCGCCTGTAAAGTTCAGAATCGTTTGATGTATATATATCACAGCGGTATATTCTTCAACTTTGGTCCCTGTTATCAAAATGGGTTTCCTGGCCCCTGTATGAAACCACCGCACAGTATTGAACCTGAGTGTTCTTTCATAAATAAAATTCCAAAAGAATGGTTCCCTAAAGAGAGAGAGAGAGAGAGAGAGAGAGAGAGAGAGAGAGAGACGTACAGAGAGAGAGACAGACAGACAGAGAGAGCGAGAGTGAGAGAGAGAGAGACGAGAGGTGGAGAGAGAGAGAGAGAGCGGGAGAGAGAGAGAGAGAGAGGGAGGAGAGAGAGAGAAGGGGGTGGCAAGGGAAACAAAGAGAGGCAGGTGAAAAGACAAGACAGACACGGGACAGACAAAAAAAATCATGTGTGGTTTAGAGTCCCGGCTAACTCCAATAACCACATCAGATACTTCCCATCAGAATCAGGCACAATATCAGAAATCCCCCAAAAAAATAAACAGAGACAGTGAGTGAAATGGTCAGTGACAGACAGAACAAGAACAGAGACAGACAGACAGGTAGGTTTTGTTCGAGAGACAGAAAGGGAGAAGATAAAGCAAGGAGCAACAAGAACCCGAATTGAAATTGATTGAACCAATCGATGCCAAGATTAATGCCCAGAACTCGTTCGAAGTGGGGAGGGGGGGGGGAGAAGAAAAAAATTGAGAGAGAGAGAGAGAGAGAGAGAGAGAGAGAGAGAGAGAGAGAGAGAGAGAGAGAGAGAGAGAGAGCTCTTGAGGGCAGACGGTCCTGCCTCACGATTCCGTGGGAATCGACACATGTAGGAAGCCTGGAGTACTTGATTGCGTCATATAGATGCCGAACTCTGCATTTTCTCTTCTGTAATTTTTATGCCTCAAGAGGAAGAGAAAGAGGCAGGGTCATAGGAGGGGGTGGGGGAGGGGGGGGGGGCGTGGGGGAGAGAGAGAGAGAGAGAGAGAGAGAGAGAGAGAGAGAGAGAGTGAGAGAGAGAGAGAGAGAGAGAGCTTCAGGCTGGTTGGAAGCGGAAGAGGGTTGGAGGGTGGAGAGGTGGAAAAGAAAGGAGACAGGGAGAACCTGATGCTATTGGAGTGGGAGTGAGGGGAGGGGGGAGGGAGAGTGTGTGATTAGGTGGTGGCAGCAGCTGCAGGGAACATACCACTTACTTTGTTTTATTGCACCTCCTCCTCCTCCTCCTCCTCCTCCTCCTCCTCCTATTTCTTCTTCTTCTTCTTCTTCTTCTTCTTTATGTTGTTCCATCGCTTCAGTTTCATCTCCTTGTTCATATTTTTTTTTCTTTATCTCTCATCTTTCTCTCCCTTCCTTTGTTGTCTTTCTTCTTGTTTACCTCACCCTTTATTCTCATTGTTCTTTGCCCTTTTTTCCCTTGTACTACCCCTCCTTACGGCCGCCGCCGCCTTCTTGTTTTCCATATTCTTCACCCTCTTCTTGTTCTTCTTCTTCTTCTTCTTCTTCTTCTTCTACTTCTTCTTCTTCTCCTCCTCCTCCTTTTCGTCTTCTTCTTCCTCTTGTCAGCTTCAAAGTTTTGACAGTGAACATGCTGAAACATTCCTGAGACTACCTTTGTTAGTGACCGACAGCCAGTCCTGACCTTCAGAAAGAACAGTTCCCTAAGTGGTACAATAGTTGATTCCTTGAGAGAGAGAGAGAGAGAGAGAGAGAGAGAGAGAGAGAGAGAGAGAGAGAGAGAGAGAGAGAGAGAAAGAAAAGAGAGAGAGAGAGAAGGGGCAGGCAAGGGAAACAAAGAGAGGCAGGTGAAGAAACAAGACAGACTGGGGAAAGACACAAACAACCATGTGATTTTAGAGCCACACCACTAACCACAATAACCACAGCAACTAGTTCCAACAGAGCCCCACCACAATATCAAAATACCCCACAAAAATCCAACAAGGGAAACGAAACAGTCAGAGACAGACACAATATCAAACTATCTACTCAAAAACCCAGCAGAGACAACGAAGCGGTCTGAGACAGATACAATATCACATACCCACTCCAAAACCCCGCAGAGACAACGAAGCGGTCTGAGATAGACACAATATCACATACCCACTCCAAAACCCCGCAGAGGGAACGAAACGGTCTGAGACAGACAAAGAACAGGAGCAGAGACAGACAGACAGGCTTTTTTTTTTCCAGGAGACAGAGAGGGAGAAGATGAAGCAAGGAGCGACAAGAACCCGAACTGAAATTGATTGGACAAATCAATGCCAGGATTAATCCCCAGAACGCGTTCGAAAGTGGGAGGGGGGGGGGGGGGGGGAAATAAGGGAGAGAGAGAGAGAGAGAGAGAGAGAGAGAGAGAGAGAGAGAGAGAGAGAGAGAGAGAGAGAGCTCTTGAGGGCAGACGACCCTGCCTTATGGTTTCGTGAGAATCAACACATGTAGGAAACCTGAAGTATGAGTACTTGCCTGCGTCATATAGATGCAGTACTTGGCATTTTCCCCTTTTGTAATTTGTGTCCTTAAGAGGAAGGGGAAGAAACCGTTGCATGATTGATGGAGCGGAGAGGGGGGGGGGGGGGGGGAGGGATCGTAGACAGAGAGGCTCAGATTGGTTGGAATCGGAAGAGAGATGGGAAGAAAGGCGAAGAAGAAAGGTGGGGGGCAAGTGGGGGCGTGGTGCTGTTGGAGTGGGGGTGGTGGTGGTAGGGGGTTAGTGAGAGAGGCGCAGGAAGGTGGTAGCAGTGGCTTCAGGGGTACATACCACTTACTTTCCTCCTCCTTTTATTCCTCTTCCTCCTGTTCCTCCTCCTCCTCTTCTTCTTCTTCTTCTTCTTCTTCTTCTTCTTCTGCCTCCTTCTTCTTCTTCTTCTCCTCCTCCTGTTCCCACTCCTCCTCCTGTGCCTCCTCTTTTCCTCTTTTCCTTTTCTATGTTGTTTTTTTAGCTTCCTTCTCATCTTCTTCATATTCTTCCTTTGATTCTCCATTTTCGTTCACATCCCTCTTTGTCTTTCTTCTTGTTCTCGTTATCCTCTGTTATCACCGCTCCTCCCCCTGTTTTCTTTTTCTGCCCCTCCTCCTCACTTCATTCTTTTGTTTTCCGTTTGCTTCTTGTTCTTCTTCTTCTTCTTCTTCTTCTTCCTCCTCCTCTTCTTCTTCCTCTTGTGCTTGTTCTTCTTCTTCTCTTCTTCTTCTTATCTTCTCTCTTCTCCTCTTGGCCTTCTCCATATGCTTCTTGTTCTTGTTTTCCAAACGTTTCTTCTTCTTCTTCTTCTTTCTTCTTCTTCTTCTTCCTCTTCTTCTTCTTCTTCTTCACGCCAGCTTCAAGTCTTTGATACCGAATACGCTGAAACGTTCCTGAGGCTTTCTTTGCTAGTATCCAACAGCCATTCATGTATGAAAACATCCACCTAAAGATGCTGGTCTGTCTGATGACTTTGTCACTCTAATGGTACCTTCTCGTCTGACAAAAGTTCAGAATCTTCTGACGGGTATCAGCAGCACATGCGTTTACGTTAGGACGTCTGTTCTCCAGTGTAAAATGGGTTTCCCAGCGCCTGCATAAAGCCACCTCTCAGCCTTGAACCTCAGCGTCATTTTACTACCGAAGTTCGGAAAGAATGATTCAAGTGCGACTCTAGTTGATTCTCTGAGAGAGAGAGAGAGAGAGAGAGAGAGAGAGAGAGAGAGAGAGAGAGAGAGAGAGAGAGAGAGAGAGAGAGAGACAGACAGAGACAGACAGACAGACAGACAGACAGACAGACAGAGAAGACACAGAGAGAGAAAGGGGGGTAGGGTGTCGAAGTGGGGTGTGGGTGGGGAAGGGCATGGATTTTAGCCGCTACAAAACAAACGGGTGAACAAAAACGTAGTGCGAGTTCATTAAGTTCAATCTTAATTTGAAATGAATCGGGGGAAAAAAAAAAGGTCACAACGGAACATATTGTTTGAACATCCTTTTAATCAAGTTTTTAATAATTGTATTGCTTAAGCATCTAAGAAATAAGTTGGGCTAAGGAGAGGCAATGCCGCATGAAATCCACCAAGACCAAGAAATCTGTGCAGTAAAATTTATGGCAATAACATTACGGTCGTCATTACCATCATCATTATCACTATGGTCATCAACATCAGCTCCTATACATGTTGATAAAAGCAACAATAAGAATAATAACACAGCTGCCAAAAACCGAAGAAAAAGGAACAACAAAATATCTAAGCACTACAATCAGCAAAACCATCGCACTACACACCAGCACAACCATCAAAACCAACGAAAACAACGATGGACATATTTACAGACGCACCAACAATTCCAACAGAAGCCAGCATAAAAGATCAAGCTAAGCATCTACAAACACAGAAGTTAAGAAAGAGGTCAAATAAAAACGAAGCAAAATGACAGCGAATAAAATAGTACATTGAAATTGAATTTCAGAAAGAAAAAAAAGGTATTAATATAAACATGAAATAAAAGAAAATAAACCGGATTTCGCCCCTAAGCTCAACACGCTTCATGCCGTCATCACCCGGTTCCAATATTTCATGTTTGCGGCTAACCAGCGCACTCACACGGAAACCCAAGCCTCATATATTCACGCCCTTAGGGCGAGAAAGCACGAGAGAGGAGCGACAAGTTCCCCTTCCTCCCCTTCCCCCCATCGGAACAGTGTGTTCCGTTTCAATCCACAATTCGCAGGACTTTGAAGGCGATGCAAAATGTATGGTGTGAGCAGTCCAGCGGAACTCCCGGGTGGGGGAAATGGCCGTAGGGTCCAGCCAATGGGTGTTAATGGACCACAGAGATCAATACGCCGCGAAATAGTTTCCTGTCAAAAGCTCCTATTTCCGGCTGAGCGCGGAGGGTTAAATTATAGAGGAGACGTGAAGAGGTGTGTGCGCTGTCGCCAGTTCCTTTTTGGGATCAAGATTGAGCACTTCTTTCTCCCTTCTCCGTCGTCTGTGGCCTTTTCTCCCCTTTCTTGCCCCCCTTCTTCTTTTTTTTTGTCTCCTTCTGCCGGTGGCAAGAAGATGGTGGTGGTGGGAATTGGGGGATGGGATGGTGGGAGGATGGAGGAGGCCTATGGGGGGATGGGAGTGGGGTGGAGTACGTCTGAAGCTATGTCTTCATGTCTACTTGTCCTGCGGTTTTATTGAGCGTGGTCTTTGATTTACTTGTCTAACTCCAAGTTCCTTCGTGCTGCTCTGTCCTCTCTGTCTGTCTGTCTCTTACTTCATTTGTCAAAGTTTCTTTCTTTTTTTTTTTTTTTCTTCGCTGTTCCCGCCCCCTCCTCACCCTCCCTCTCTCCACGTCCCAACGTCTTCTACCTCTACATGTTTTCTTGGTCATGTTCTTGTCCTTGTTTTGGTTTCGTGTAGTTGATGTTGTCTGTCTTATTCTTCATTCTCACGTTCTCCCTTTCAGCCATTGTCTTGCCCATATATATATATATATATATATATATATATATATATATATATATATATAGAGAGAGAGAGAGAGAGAGAGAGAGAGAGAGAGAGAGATAGATAGATAGATACATATATTTTTTTTTCCGCAATTTCAAATCTTTTCCAAGTCATTACTATAATTATGGGGGAATTGTTAACCTGCACTTGTTTTCCCCCACTACTTAATTGTTCAGCATTATTATATATATATATATATATATATATATATATATATATATATATATATATATATATATATATATATATATATATATGTAGTCTTTTCTTAATCCTCTCCTCATCCTTTCTTCTCTTCCTTGTTTGACCTCTGGTTCACACTGAGGCACACTGCTGGCCCATTCATATTTGCACACTCCACCAACGACTGACATAAATCGGTCGCTAGGTCTTCAGTCTTCGGACGGCATTTCCACTGAGGACCCTTACTGTGGATCGGTCTGTTTACAATCAGGTGAACGATCTTAC
>JADBJO010032450.1:0-15677 GCA_016801955.1 Conus betulinus
GAAGTCTGTGACTTGTATTTATTTCGGAATTGAACCAAAGACTGGCAGAGTCTTTGTCAAGAATGAATGGGTATTAATTCTGCACTCACATATACGGTAAGTGTTTATTTATTTGATTTTTTTTTCAAATACAATTTTACATGAGTAATTGTGTACGGATGTGAGTGTATTGGTGTGTGTATCTTTTGAAAAATGAAAATACTCATACCATTCATGATATGTGCAAAGTGGTGAGAATTATTGTAATGAGGTATCGATAAGTCCAGTTTAGATGAACTTCAAAAGTGAATTTTGATCTGAATGATATAGGAGAGTGGGGAAAGTAATGTGCACATTTAAGATTTGATGATCACTGTATATGTTTACAACATAAACATTTTTGCACTGTTAATGGAGTTTGGCCAGTGTTCGCGGTTGATTATGACCATACGGTCATAACATATAGAGATGAGTTGCTGAGAGATGACAGGCAAAAGATGATGTGTGGGAGACATTTCTACCCGATTGTTTGGAGATATGCCAACAATAAATAAAATCTGAGCGCTTTCATACTATGTAGTAGGTGCACCCCAGTGCAGTGTGGTTGTGAGAATCTCATGTTTTTTTTATTCAATAAGGGCAGAAGGGGAGGGAGAGGATGGAGAAGGATTCAAGCTTCCACAGGGGACAAAAAAACACTGACTGGAGGAGGATTTATATGCATATACATTACTAAGGAACTGTGCAGCTTGAAGAGAGTGGTAGTGAAATGATTTCCTCAATTTAATATGGTCATGGACCATGGTAGTTTACATGCCAAATATCTGTCTGGGTTTATTGACACATATTGCAGTTGTTTTGCAATAGGAATGGTGGAATTATTTTTGTATTTATTGTATCTATATTTATTCATGAAGGAAAGTTTATTTTATGTAACTTACAACTCATTTTACATTTGTAAGTTATAACTGTAATGATTTTCTTTTTAACAGCTGGAGCTGACTGTATATGATTCTGCTCGACCACTTGCCACGGATGTTACCAACTTGACCATCACTGTTGACCGAAATCCCAATGCTCCATCGTTTGATCAACGACTGTACCAGAGACGTATCCCTGAAACGTATGACCTGAATAGAGAAATTTTCACCATCAGAGCCACAGACCAAGACCAGGGAGTAAGTAGTCGTTCATGCAAATTCTATCATTTCATCTGTCACTGAGATATGTACAGCTTGCTGGAAGGTGTATTTAAATCATTGAAAAAGCTTTTTTTATGTGTATTGTGGCCCTTCCTGTTTTGTTTGCTTTGTTTTTAAAAAATGCGAAAGTGATGTTGAATTGTGGTAATATTAGAATACCCACAATCAGAAATCATGTTTCGGTTCTTTTCACAGTTCTTTGGGATATGCTTGTGTATCCATAACAGATACGTTGGCTCAGGATTTTTAGTTGTTTTTTTTTAACTTCTTCAGACAGATGCTGCATTTAGCAGGATGGAATTTTTCCATGTTCCATCTATTCTCCTACATCAGTGACTGTCAAGGTTACTAAATCTGAGGGATATTTTGATCCAGGATGTTAGAGATTGTTTTCTGACTGATGATGTCATTAGCAAACAACTTCCCATTGACAGCTGGTCTTTGCAACAAAGTTGTTAATGCTTAGGAGGAAGAAGCATGCGCGAAAAACAATGTATCTTACAATCCCCTGACTTGACAGTCATGTAGTTTGGTTTTGCTTCTACAACAAGCAGCCTGCTCCAGGTCTTTCTGAAAGTCCTCAGACTGTGCATTGATCCTTTCTGTAATCCTACAGTGGCGCCGTTTGTGGAACAGCAGGCTAACGTTGATGGAAGTTCTTTGGTAACTCCATGACATGAAGACATTCACAAGGTCATTCTGCATCCCATGCAAGGCAACTTTATCCATTAGTAGACGCTTCCTGCACAAAGCCATGTTGTTCAGTTAGATGGTGATGTGATGAAATTATGGAGTTGACAAGCATGAGACACTCAGAAACTTCTCTTTGAATTTTTGCTGTGAAGTTATTCAGTTTAAACATTTATGAGGACGTATCATGTGCTACCCTGTAAAATTGTTGTTTTGGAAGGGGATTATCTTTTAAACAAGATTTTGTGCTTGTTTCCTATGAATGTATTTTTTAATGGAAAAAGTGAGTATGAAATCTTTTCACTATTCATAGTCAGTCAAGCAAGAGATTCGAAAATTGAATTGCACAGTGCCAAAATTTGTAACAACCTGAGCGATTCTTAGATCATGTGAAATCAATTTTTCTACATGCAGAATCCTGTCTTCTCATTGAATATGATTTTTTTTTTTTAGTTTAACATTCCCAATTTGCATCTTACTGTTCTTAGAAGAAGTTTTTTTTTTTTTTTTTTTTTTCTGTCCCAACCTCTGCTCCACCTCATCCGACACCCCATCCACAGCCACAGCTCGGTCGGCCCCCGCCGCAGCCCCGGCGCCAGCAATCCACAGGGAGCAGTCAATGTCAAGTCATCAAGAGACAACCCACCGGAGGAGACACTGCACTGCTGCCGAGTCACTTCGGTGGTGTTCAGTGGCGCCTGTTCTGATCTAACATACACAGGACACCACCTACTAAGCCCCCTACTGACGACAATAATTGCTTAGTCGCGGAGCCGGCGTGAGTGAGCTCTCCCTCCGAGGGCGCCACCACGTCCGTCCAACGACAGCCCCCATGGACTCGCCGATACCGGTGACCCCGACGGAACCAAACCAAGGCCACAGACGTGGAGAGGACATCGAAACTGAGGTCACCATGAGAGCAGGGCATGAAGGGCCACAGAATTTGAGACATTTTTTTTTTTTTTATGCTGATCGATAAGAATGAGGATGATTAAGATGATGCTACGGATTTTCATTTCGATCTGAGATACATGACAGGGCTGTACTCTACGCTTCCTTTCATAATATATCCCGGCGTCAACCAGGCCCGAGAGATACAGGCACCTGCAGTGTTGGTCAGGAAATTTGAGCAACGCTCTCAGAAACGCATCCATTAAGTGGATGAAACTCGACTGTGTGGTCCCAGTCTTCCAAACTGAGTCTGCAGCAAACTCAACTCTGGGTAGGAGAGTTGATTATGTAAAAAAACTTTTTATGTGTGTCTGTGTCAGTGTGTGTGTGTGTGTGTGTGTGTGTGTGTGTGTGTGTTTGCGTGCTCATGTGTGGTATGTGTATGTGATTATTGATACCTTAGTACTACTGAAAATGTTCAGAAAACTACTCAAAGGGAGTGGTAAGTGCGACTGATATTGCACAAAAGGGGTTGGCAACTCGGGGGGGGGGGGGGGGGGGGGGGGGGGGGGGGGGGGGGGGGGGGGGGGGGGGGGGGGGGGGGGGGGGGGGGGGGTTCCATACAACTACAAGATCAGGTTTATAAGTAACAGTAAACAAAAATGATATATTAGCAGGATAGGATCTGGGGACACAATGCAGAAGTCTTTTGAATTCTTTCACTAGTTTCAGAATCCTTGGTAGCATTTTGATTTTATGGTAGGAAAACAAGCTGGCAAACTGGGAACAAAATGGAAATAGATCTTCTTTATTGTTTGGTTGGGCAGTGGGTGGCATGAGGAGTAGGGAAGTACACTGTCTTTCATCATGTAGTCACATTGACACTGTGAAGAAGCAGTTACTGTGACGGTTCTTGTTACCAGTGGGAGGACAGGCTGAAATCAAATCATATTCTAGCACAAAAATCAGACTCAGAGCAAGCATGATGATAGAACTCTGGAGAAAGTAGAGCTACATGTAGGGTTTGATTTGATGATGACTCTTGACAGCCTGACACTGATTTCTCCATGGGTTTTTCAACTAGAACTGCTATGGGTGGTTATTGTTAAGTATGTACTTACCTGCTATGTATGACTTTGTGAGGTGTTTTGAGCTCAGACATATCTCGATATTGCACCCAACAGTCGTTATTATTTATAAGTATTATTAGTTTGACACAGTGACGGGATTAGAGAGCTATGTGGTTGGAGGTCTTATAAGCATTAAGGAACACACCTACCAGCCCTTGAAGAAGGACCCCCACTAGCAGGTACACAACAAAACTGGTGCAAAGCCTAAAGAAAATGAAAAAAATCAGGAGACTTGACCCCAGAACAGTACAGGAAGTTGTACCCATCTACTGCCGACGTCCCCAGATTTTATGGCCTCCCCAAGGTGCACAAAAGAGAGTTTGCCACTCCTCCCCATTGTGGCCTGCAGAGGCTCTATTACTTATGAGACTGCCAGGTTCCTAACCGACATCCTAGCACCCCTGGTGGGAAGGACAGAACACTACATAAAGAACAGTGCTGACCTGGTCTCCAAACTCAAGAGTTTTAACTTTTATGCTGAGACCTGACCTGATGAACAGCTGGTGTCATTCGATGTGACGGCCCTCTTCACCAGTGTCCCTGTCGAGGAGAGTGTGGACATAATTAAACAGAGACTGGAGATGGACACCAGACTTGCGGAAAGAACCTCACTCTCACCAGAGCAGATCTGTGAACTCTTGACGTGCTGCCTGACTACAACGTACTTCATATACGAGGGAGAGTTCTACCAACAAGCACAAAACGCAGCCATGGGAATCACCGGTGATCCCAATTGTTGCCAACCTCTTCGTGGAAGACTTTGAGAAAAAAAAGCACTAGCCACCTTCCACTCCCCACCCCGCTACTGGGGGCAGATACATGGACGACACTATGGCCTACTGAAGACAGAGATGGTAGATGATTTCTCAAACCACCTGAATGAACAGCACCCAGCCATAAAATTCACCAGGGAAGTGGAAGAGAATGGCAGCATCGCCATGCTGGACACCAAGATCACCAGAGACGGGGAACTCCTTAGCATTCCAAGTGTACAGGAAACCAACCCATACGGACCAGTACCTCCAGTTCGACAGCCACCAGCCCCTAGAACACAAGCTGGGAGTGATCCAAACCCTACATCACCGAGCAGATACCATCTGCTCCACCCAGTCAAACCGTGAAGAGGAACTCTGCCACCTCCGGGAAGTGCTGAGCATCTCAGGCTATCCCAAACGGGCCTGGGACTTACCAGGAAGCAAGAAGACTGCTCCCCACCCCTCCACCAAGAAAACGAGCCCCACCCTTGGATATGTCACCATCCCTTATGTCAAGGGTGTGACGGACGGAAGCCCTCGCCCGCAAGATCAGGAAGAATGGCATGGTGGTCCACTCGTAAGGTCTACAACACCATCAGAAGCAGACTAGTGGCCCCAAAGGACAAAGTGGACAAACTAGAATGATCAGAGGCAATCTATGAGATCCAGTGTGGAGATTGTAACCAGACATACATCGGGAGAAACAGAAAGGAAATTTAAACTCTGCATGTATGTCAAAGAGCACAAGAGAGAATCATCACCAGTCGGAGAACACTTGAACATCAGCGGATATGAGTTCTCCCAGGACAATGTCAGCGTCCTGGACCAGGAACCTAAATGGTTCGAAAGAGGAGTAAGGAGGCCATCTACATCGCGGCCCACGTCTCCTTCCCTCAACCAAGACCAGGGGCAAGATAACCTACCAGTAGCCTACACTTCGCTTGTTCGGTCGTGTGACTTGAGTTCATCTTGAGATCACGTGCACCGAACCTAACTCACTCAGCGAGACATTCGGTGCTGACGAAGGCCTCTAGATGGAGGCTGAAAGCTTCGCTTCAGCAAACTGTTCCTGTGTGAAAAGGTGAAAGACAGTGTTTTAATCATTAAGGGAGTGATTATATTCATTATTATTATTAGGTAAGATAAGATAATGCTGCTTATAGCCCAGCCAGCTGCAAAGGGCCACATCAGGGCTGTCACCACCTTAAAATCAACTGACAAGTCATTCATTCACATAATTCTTAAAATACATCGAAAAACCCATCCGAAAGTTTGTTAAAAATCTTTCGACTGTAAAGGGAGTGATTAAGATTAATGCTAATGAAACTAGTGAGAGAGCATTGAAAACATGTCAGCAAAACTTAATAAGGAACTGACTAGAAACCATAATGAAATTGTAAACAGATCAGTCCAGGTCCATTAGATACTAAAACAATATTGTATTTCTCTCTGATAGATAATTTGAAAACTTGTCTGCAGAAAATAAACAAAATGAAAAAGAAAATTATTATAAAAGCGTTTTATGATTTGGTACTTTTTAATTAATTACTTGTTCTAACAAGGATGTCAGTCCAGTTTTACATCCAGTTGTAGCCAGCTTTTATGGACCATTTTTTTGGGGGTTCTTGAAGATACCATCATTAGCATGTTTTTGTAAACTTTTGTTTCCAGAGGTGGTGGTGCGCCCCCAGCTATCTACATTGATTATGTGAAAGGGAAACTGACGAAGAATATTAGTGTGGCAGCACAGAACTGCTACAAGGTTGAGAAGGGGGCCTTCACTGGAGACATCAGGTCAGCGATTGGATTTGAATTCAGCTTTTAAGAATTTCTTTTTTTTTTATCAGGACCAAAGGCAAAGAACACATTGCAGGATATTTTCAAGTGCTAAGTGGTTATGTTCAGTGCCAGAGGATGAACAGGAAAGACAGAATCAAATTCACTCTTTCCATTGTAAGTGAATTAAGAATCAGAAGTTTTCTAAAAATGGGTGTAAATAAACTAAACAGTTCTTTCCGTTTCCTTTTAAGGTCTGTTCTCAATGCATATTCTTTTAGATGTGGCACTATGCACAATTTCTCCACTTCAAAACTCTCTAGCTGAAGTGGTGACTCTTGAGTTCTTATTCTGGTTTGTCAGCAGTATATACAATGGTATAGGTATTGTTTTTAAACTTCATTTTATCTGCCAGCTGGTTGCGCAAAAATGTGGTTGCATGGCCCAGTTGTCCCATAGGCTTTGCACATCAGATAGGGGAATCATTACTTTGATGGAATGCTAGTTTTCCAATATGTTTGTAGGTCTGTTTTGCCCCAAATCTTCCTGCTCAAAGCAGAGTGTGGTAGGATTTGAAACTCCACCTAGAATCTTCCATGTTAGGTTAAAGGTCTATTTTAGAGGTTTTTGATAATTAGTCAGCTTATGCAGAAATATGAAATGTTTGATAAATTGGTAAAATAAACCTCCGATTCGTTCCCGATCACACAAAATCGATCTGCGAAAGTGGGCATTTTCACCTGTAATCAAGAAAACGGGAGGGCATGGCTTAACTGCTCTTGGATGTGACATCACATGAGTGTCAGCGACGGTGACTGAAAGTGATTCTGATGGTTCTTGCACATCTCGCTCGGTATTTAATTTTTATCATGTAAAAGCAGTGACTATGATTGCGACAAACAATGTGACTCTGGGGATGTTTCTGCAAGGCCTTTACCTTATCAGTTTGAACGCTAAGTTCTTTTTACCACGTCAGTTCCAGCTGGACCACGGAAATGAGCTATTCAGTTCCAGCTGGATGCCTGAACACAGCATTCCGAAGGCGTACAGACTTTACCGAAGTCTCGAGGGAGGCTACTGACTGACTTCTTGATGTGATCACGCATGGATGGCGAGCAGAGATTCTCCTTCCTTAAGCCTTAACGTGTTCATTTAATTTAACAAGTGTGATCTGTCCATAGATAAGAACAGAATAAAACATGTGACTCTCATACTCATCTGTACGAGCTTTACCACTCCACCTTCAAAGTAATGCACACAATGCAGACGAAGTTTTTGATCCTTTCGAACGGGATCGGTAATTGTCGGAATAGCTCGTTTTCGCGGTCCAGCTGGAACTGACGTGGTAAAAAGAACTTAGTGGCCCGACATGTTTGCGCGAACCAGATCCACTTCTTTCGAGTATCTGGATCAGATGGAAATGTGTGCAAAGAATACCTGTCTCCAGCTGAGCTGCTGCACTTGCCTACAGTGCAATATTCTGCCACCCCCTCATGACTTTTTAGGCTGTGGGGAATTGCAACTCATGTTGATTTTACTTGGCGTTGCCTTGTTGTGTAGGTCGCGGCTGACGGCCACTCCATCAAGTGACGTCACGGTTTTCGATCTACCGCGCGGGGTTTGAACAGGTGTACAAAAGTCGTTTTTTTTTATCTATTAAATTCCTCCGGCAATTTTAAAAAAAAAAAAAATGAATACCATACTGTAGTAATATGACATGTAGACCTGTTTTTTTAACAAATTATCGAAAATCTCTAAAGTAGACCTTTAAGGATTGGGCTCGCAGCAGTTACCCACCTTTATTCTATGCTGTCCTCTATGTATAACCCTGATCTTTCTATTTTCAGTGCCCCATCACGTCTTTTTCCCACATTTGTGGCCTGTGATCTGTTTGCTGTGCATTGGGTCAAGGTAGATAGTTTCCCAGCTTCCCAAGATAATCCCTGTAGAGTTTAGCCCTGTATTACTGAGGCATCTTGCATGATGAAGGGGAGAGGGCTGAGTTGGACCTTGTTATGTATCCCACCCATAGCTTGAAAGAAGTCGAGACGTGGGCCCCTTAGTCAGACTCATGTTAGGTGGGTGAAGAATGGATGGATGAATGATAAGTGAACCATGGCTTTTATTAAAAACTCCCCAACCCTCCCCCAGAACTAAAAAAGAGACTGATAGAAATGCCCTACAGCAATATGATGCCAGGTCAGATTCTGAAGTCAGAGAGAACAAAAACAAATTGAGGGCTTTGTGGGGAAGCAGAGGGAGATGAGGAAGAGAGATCTTTAATGTCCAATGTTCTTTCATGGTCCAAGACAACTTTTGAGGTTTGGAAAGCAACCCAAGTCAATTGCACATATGAGAAATGGCACATTTCCTGTCAAGTGCTAAAAACTTGAATATAAAAGTCCTGCTTGAAGAATACCAATAGATCAGTGCTTGTTATTTGAAGATTTGTTGTGACCATCTGGCGGCTCAGTGCTTCAACATTGGTTTTCTTGTTTTTATCTCCATCTGCCGTTGTTGTACCATGATATTGTAAGATCACCTGGTCTCTGACATTGTGGAAAAATTCCAGTGTTAAGCTTTTTTCAATGTGTGTGTTATAAGCATGTTGGTTGTTGTCAGTAATTTTTGTAACTTCTCACCATTTCAGACAATAGACATTTTGTTACTAATAGTTTATTGATGATTGTAAAATGAGTATAATGTATAAAAATGTGTCATATGTAAAATGTAGCCAAGAGCCTTTGAATTTAGAACTAGTACAGAGATGTGCAGAATCTAGCCACAGAAAATGTTTGTGATTGATGTAACAGTGTGGAAAACATTACAGGGCTTGGCATGAAAGGTAGGCATTCGAAATTGAAGAAGTAATCTGGTAAGAGTGAAGCAAACATATTAAGTATCAATTTTGTTGTTGTAATTTGGCCCTCTCTAGTCATCTTGGCTATAAAGGACATGAAATTGACAGTGTGTGTGTGTGTGTGTGTGTGTGTGTGTGTGTGTGTGTGTGTGTGTGTGTGTGTGCAGTGCTGCAATGATCAAGGATGTTGGTGGGAATTGGGTCATCTTGGGTCACTCTGAGAGAAGACATATCTTCGGAGAGAGCGACGAGGTCAGACAACTCACACAGTTTCAGTCTTGCATGTGAATGCATGTAATCTTGTGCCAAAGGGTGGGCTCAGGAACCGTGACAATTTTTTGGATGATAAAGTTCTGGTGAAAACATCAGGTATGAATAAAATGTGTCTATAAATGCATAAAAGAATACCTAAATACATAGTAGGGATAAGTTCAGACCAAAGCTGAATATGAAAATGCTGAAGTATAGGTTATAGCAGCAGTCGGATTCACTTCCTTTAAAAGAGGAGACCTACATTCTGCACATTTTTAACATAGTCACTGACTGAAACAGCAGTGCAGAATATCTTGCAAACGTACATGTTTGATATGAAAAAGATCATTAATTTGCAATAATTTTGTGAACCGTGCTCTCTTGTTTTCTGAATAGTCACTCTCAAAAAGTGAAGGTGTCGCATGTAAGAGAAGTCCTAAATAATCCATCCAAATTTTAAACTTACATATATACTAACCTTTGCTTACAGATACATTAAAGTTGACTGTAATTTATCGTTCTTAGATATCTTGTCATGCTGCAGTGTGAAAACTTTTGATCTAACTTCTTTGAACAATTTAATCATGTTTTTCCAAATAATGTGAGGTTTGTCATTAACATATTTTGTAGTGTAATATTAAATATCTTCAGTTCCAAGTTAAAACTGGATTTTAAGCATTTTCAACCACTTCAGTTGAAGCATGAGATATATATGGATGATCAGTTTCCATCCAGAGTTCATGGTTTTCTTCCCAAGAGTGATTGTAAGGTGTGTCATATGATATACACTTTTTGTCATCTTTTGTACAACATTTTCCCCTTGTGAAACTTTGAATCTATACATTTTCATCAGCTTATATAGTGATAATAACATGAATTTTTCCAGAAGTCTTTAATTAAAACATTCTTGACATTTAGCTTTGAAGATTTGCCTCCTTGGCAGATTTTCAATCATGTATTATTGTAATCATTTTTTCATCTTATGTTTGACACTTTCTGATTGGTAACCACAGATATAAAGACATTTTGATAATATTAAATAAGAAAGGAATGAAGTTCAGTTGTGTGTTATAGTATTAAACTATGTTAAAGGTAGTAAGTTTTGTACACTGTGTGCACAAGTTATCTGTCTTGTCTTACTTGCATTGTAAACTTGACTGAATATTGCTCATCTGTGTGCTGTGCACACGTTTATCAATTTGATGAGATTTGCAAGAAAAAATGATGGTTTTATGAGAAAGTAAGTCTCGGCGAGATGTCAGAAGTAAGATATTACAGCATAGATTTTTACAAGCCCATTTGGGTAAAATGAAAGCTGCCCAAAATGGACAAAAAAATAATCTGAGAGAACCTGAGTCATTTAGGTATTGAATTTCATAAAGCTGTATTTTGAAATAACAACATGGTTTGTGGTGTAATTTCTTATGGAGACATTCTGCTCGCTTCAATGTTTAAAGTGATCAATATTCTTTAAAAACATTTTTCAGTAATTATCTTTGTCTTTTGCATAATTTATTTTCATTGACAAGGGATAGTATCAGAAAAGATAACAGTGTTAAACTAAAGAGTAACTTCCTTTTTCCAACCTATTCAGTTTTTGGCCCACCTTTTGGCACAAAGTCAAATATATCACCATGCTTCCACTTATTAAGTATATTAGCGTTCACTATTCCAAATTTCCCTTTATGATGGAGAATAAAGATGCAGGGAACACTGACTTTGGTCACATTTTAATGGCATTTTCATGGATGGAATTAAGTTTTTTTTTCAAATGACATCTTTCTTGGTTCATTGTAACTAGTCTGTTCATTAGTGTGGTTTTATTTAATAAATGTGTGTGTGTGTGTGTGTGTGTGTGTGTGTGTGTGTGTGTGTTGTGTGTGTGTGTGTGTGTGTGTGTGTGTGTTTTGGATGACTCGACAAAAAAAGCCATAAACTTCAGCATGAATGCTTCAGTCTCGTATGATTTTCCCCTCATATTCCATCCTTCCCCTTACTCCTCCACACTCTTCTCTCCTTCATCCCTGCCCCTTCCTCTCCTTTTCACCCTCTCTGTCTCCCCACCCACCCACCACCATCATCGTCATGATCTTTCTTCCTGGCAGTAGACTTTGAGAAGTAGTTAGAAGCTTTGCTTACTACTAAGTTGTGTGTGGAAACAGTTTTTGCCTAGCCTCCAACATGCTAGCAAAATTTGATAGAGGTCGTCTGACTTGGATGATACTTTCCCAAAAGTTTCTCATCAATACATACATTACTTCATATAATATAATCTTGAGCAGGATTGAAAAGGAAGGACAGTATGGAAATGTGATGTAAACCCAGACAACTTCCATGATTACTTTGCTAAAAATTATTGGTTTTAACAAATGTTTTAAGAGTTTTATTTGCTGGTTTTTGTTCTTTTTTTTTCAAACTTCCTCTACCCTCCTGTGACAAACATCAATAATACATTGACATTTAAAGCTGAGTATGCTTTGGAACAAGTTATGACCATATGCTGTATCAGATTGGATATGGACATCCATGATACTGAAAAATTCCTTTTGGATTGAAGAAATGTCCGACTTGTGGCAAAATATGATTACTTTGTAGTTTTAACTTTCCTCTAGAAAATTTTAGCTAAATCTCCAGATATATGAGCACAACATATAAGCAATATTGTAAATAGTGTGCGCTCATTGCTAAACAAAACAAAAAATTCTACAGAAAATGTCTGATAAATGATATTGATTATCAAACGTTTGTTAGATGTACAGTGGAAATGAACACAACAAATTTCCTCTTGTAACACAGGGGCTTGTTTTCAGTGTGCTATTGATCCATATTCAGATATTCAAACTTTACTAGAATTTTGTGCAATAATAATCAAAGAATAATAAGTTTGCATTGTAAAAGGCAGTCAATCCAGAGTGCATCATAAATATGTGCTGGGAAGTTTGCTGGTGTTCTATGATTTGGTTTCATTACACCTAAAAAAGAAAGGAGTAGCAATATACACTATACAGATCAAATCAAATTTTGTACTGAAATTAAAGTGATAGGGACATTATTGCAACAGCAAAGTTTTCCAGACAAAACTACAGGACAAAAATGTGATTTCAAATGTTGCTGTTCAGCAGTATGGTTTTCAGTTTGGTGTGCAAGGCATATGTTACATACTGGAACTTAACGACACAAGCTTGGAAAATCAGTTTGAATTTATCTCTGCCCATCCGTGTTTCAAAGTGCCATCTGGTCATTTAAAAAAACTAGTGTTGAGTCATTCATAAATGCTGAATTTTCAGTTTTGTCAAGAACATGTGTTGATTTCAGGTAAGTTATTCCCCAGAAGTTTACAAAAAATGAAAGTAACTAACAGTAACAAGAAGATTTTTTTTTTCTAGACACTTCAAAATCCTATATGGAATAGCTTATCTTGTATTTCCTTTCTGTGCCTTGAAGATTATTTTCTTTTTAATACAAAGTTAATGCCTATAGAATTTTCAAAATTGCAAAATGTTGCACGAAGAGTGCGCCAGTATCCCATTTTTAGGCACCATTTTTAGTACACTCTTTGAAGAAAACTTTTTTTAAACTGAAATGCGCCAACACAGTATATTTTGCTTATATTTTTTGTTTCACAGAATAAATGTCATATATCAATCAAACCAATACGTGAACCCAAAGTTTTGTGAGAGCTGGTTGATAGACTGTTAAATGTTGATTACCAGTTAACATTTCTCTCATATACATGTATGCACATATATATATTTATGTATGTGATTTGTTTTTCTTTTGTAGATTATCAAATTTAATGTAAAAATAAGAAATTTGTATTATCATTTCAGTTCATAAGTTGAGTTGTACTAGCTGTTAAAGAGTTTGATATTTAATTTTCATTGTGATGTTACGGTTTTTATTTACCTTTTAAATTTTACTGGTTCATGTATTAAAATTATTATTTTAAAAGTATGACAGACAGCGTGACAGAACCATGATTATTTCATTCTGTGGTTTTTTTGTTTTCTAACCCCTCAGACCAAAAAAGTTAAACAAGGACAGAGTTACTCTAAATAATGAAACAGTAACATAAAATTGCCTCACACAAAGAAACTGTAATGAAACTAAGACAGTAAAGCAATACAAAGGTTGGTAGAAGGAAAAGTGATGATCTCTGGCATTGCACCCACGCCGCTCATTCCGACACCCCCCAGCCACAGCCCAGTCCTCGTCGGCCCGCCGCAGCCCCGGCACCGGCAATCCACAGGGAGCAGTCAATGTCAAGTCGTCAAGAGGCAACCCACCGGAGGAAACACTGCACTGCTGCCGAGTCACTTTGGTGGTGTTCAGTGGCGCCTTTTCTGATCTAACATACGCAGGACACCACCTAATAAGCCCCCTACTGACGACAATAATTGCTTAGTCGCGGAGCCGGCGTGAGTGAGGCTCTCTCCCTCCGGAGGGCGCCACCACGTCCGTCCACGACAGCCCCCATGGACTCGCCGATACCGGTGACCCGACGGAACCAAACCAAGGCCACAGACGTGGAGAGGACATCAAAATTGAGGTCACCATGAGAGCAGGGCATGAAGGGCCACAGAATTTGAGACTTTTTTTTTTTTTTTAATGCTGATCGATGAGAATGAGGATGATTAAGATGATGCTACGGATTTCCATTTCGGTCTGAGACTACATGACGGGGCTGTACTCTACGCTTCCTTTCATAATATATCCCGGCGTCAACCAGGCCCGAGAGATACAGGCACCTGCAGTGTTGGTCAGGAAATTTGAGCAACACTCTCAGAAACGCATCCATTAAGTGGATGAAACTCGACTGTGTGGTCCCAGTCTTCCCAACTGAGTCTGCAGCAAACTCAACTCTGGGTAGGAGCCGGTCGGGGCAGAAAAACCCACACAACTCTGATGGGATTCGAACCCACGACCTCCCAGCCGGGAGTCCGCGACGCTACCACTTTTTACTGCATATTCGCTGATACTATGTAATTGAAACATTTCAGTCATAAGATATATTTCCTTGATACTGAACTTTGAAGTGGTCTTACCAGCTGGGCTACAAACCTACACACTCAGAAACGCAAACACCACAAGCAGGAACACACAACAACGCATGCAAGTGCACAACACACATGACTAAACAGGTGATTTCATAAACTCAATTTATTGTACTGTATTGTGAGTCTAAAATCAAGCTTGATTTTACATTCACAGGAGTAAGAAAGTGGGTCTATGAAGTCGCCCTGTTTTGGTCATGTATACATCAGTGTGTATGTTTGATGCGTGGATGTCAGCGTTTCTGAGTGAGCATATTTAGAGGCCAGCTGGCAGTGGAGGCCATATCAAGAATTATCACACTTGCTGGTTATGTAATTTTTTTTTTTCTTTTTTTAATGAAACATGAAAATCACAGGAACATGAGCATGATTTAGTAAGAGCGCTGCTTAAAAGCATACAGGGTTTCTCAGGGAATTTGCATACTTCTGGGAAAAGTGGAAATCAGAGAAAAGAACTTTTTTTTTTTTTTCAGTGAAAAGAAAAATCAGGGGTGAGAAGAGAGCCAAAAAGTGGCAGTTAAAGAGATTGAGTAAGATGATTTGAACAGTTTGTCCTGGTCGTGGCTGGACCACAAAATGGATGATACAGCGATCAGCTCATTACAATTTGGAGGAAGCTGGGAAAGCTTTATGTTCAATTTATTCAGAGTAAGTTGGCCTAATGTGGGTACTAGACTGCACCATTTTTAATGTGAATTCGAGAAATTTTCTGGAGGGGTAGTGGTGTGGGTGGGCATGCCCCCGGATGCTCGTACTGTTTCAGGGATTTTTCTCTTTTTCCTCTGTGAGCATGGGACTTGGTGCAACTTTGCATATTTAATACAAGTTTCACACTGTCGCCAGCCCTTCCCTTATCTCTCTTCTTCTTCTTCTCTTTCCCTCCCTGTCCTTCCCTCACTCCTTACCTCCCTGCCTCTCTTGCTTTTGTTTATTGACCTAGTGTTTCATCCCCCCCCCCCCCCCCACCCCCCCCCCACCCCCCCCCACCCCCCCCCCCCCCCCCCCCGAATTTTGCGTTTGTTTATATAATTGTTCCTGTATTGATGATGTCTTGTTTACTTGTTTCCTAGTATTGATGAAGATTCTTT